>WTSP01019396.1:0-22652 GCA_025331215.1 Actenoides lindsayi | reverse complement strand
GATGCGGTCGGTTGACCTGTGATTGGGGTACCAGATCACTCGGACACCCTGGTGGGACAGGGTAGCCACCGAAGATTGGGGTTTTGCAATAGAAATCAGCCATTTGACACATGCATTAGAGAATTCTAGCATATAGGACGAACATTTTACATTATCTGTCTCCGACCATCATTCAGGGTATACATCCAGTAACAGTACATCTCTTGGGTTTTTGTTACCAAAGGCATGGGTCCTGGTGATGCCATCTATCAAACTATATTTTTACAGTTAGTGGTATATGGTATCTTAAAGCACAAAACAAAACAAAGCATTCCTTTAATTGACCTCAATGTGCCAGTGAAACAGCAACCAATGCTCTTCAGCACAAACTCTGCCTTACTGTCTGTTGAGCCTCAACGTTTGCAAAACCTGATCTTGTTTCAGAGGCAAAATGGTTAGCTCCTCACAGCTACATTACCCATGTATGTGTGGACTTCCACCCTTCATTCGTCTACAATTGAAGTTGGGAAAATAACAGAGCTCCTGAATGGTAACACCTGCTGATGGCTACTTAATCTTGACCAATATTTCCTAGCTTAAGGAAAGATTTTGGAAAAAAAGTAAGCATCCAAACCTCCTGTTGACAGAAAATGGAGTTGCAGATTCCTAGCACCTTTGAAAGCATTCTTTTTGAATGCTTAATGTGTATTTAAATGCTTAACTCAGGCATTTTAGGAAATTTAGGAATTTAGGAAATTTAGAAATACTCAGCATAAACAACATGGATGGTGGTTTGGACTCCACTGACTTTATGATGGAAGTTGTCTGACATCAGGATAGGGTCCAGACAGGAGACAAATAGAAAAGCGACATGTGGCAATTTAGGGCATAAAGTGAATTTCTACCTCGGCAATAGTGGTGTCTTGCCTTTCTATACAAGGAGTAAAGATCTGTAAAAGGTACTCACAGCTCTTGCTCTTTCCCTCCTGCCTTTCTACACCTATCATCAACACATTTCCAAAATCCAGCAAACAGCCTGACAAACAGTGCAACCATAATTAGAGATGGGGCAGTAATGACTTTTCCAATTTGGTGACCAAAAAAAAAAAAAAAAAGTTAAAAAAAATCTGTTTGAGTCAAAAGAAAACAGCATTTTTCATATTTTTGGTAAAAAAAATAAAATAATATTTGATCCAAAATGTTTCACCTCTTTGTTTCTTTTGCTTTCAGTTTTTCTAATGTTGTTATAATCTTTCTCGTTTTGATTGAAATAAAGCATTATTTCAAAACTGAAAGCAAAACCATTTAATTAAAAAAAAACCTATATAAATGAATCATTTTAACATTTCCAATATAATATTCATCACAGAAAACTACAAATGGGTCTTAGCCTAATCCATGACCTTGTATAAAGCAGAAGTCTGCAGATCGTATTTGCCACTGGCAGTCCCCTGATAACATGAGAGTAAAATACTGAAATGTCACCTTAATAACACCTTCAAAACATGTGATTTTTGTCATTTTAAAATATTTAAGATCCCTTCCTGCTACTTTTTCACAAATAATCAAAAACATTGAAATCTACACGACTAAAACTAGCCAAGGCTTCCAAATTGCTCTCTTTTCTGGAGGACACACACTTACTTGCATGCATAGGGCAAAATTCATCACCCTCAAAACTAATGCAAATCCAAAATATTCAGCAAAGTTGTATGTCCTTAGATTTCCCCATATTCAGATTTAGAATGCTAGAATTTGCCTTAATGGAGTCAAATATGTCCACTCAAGATTAAACAAGCAAAATATTATAACGAAGAATTTACCAGCTATTTAGTTACTATTGTGACCCTCATTGCTTATTGTAGCCAAGTTTTCTTTTCCAGTTATCATAAAACCAGCCTGGTTTTCCTTTGGTGAGTGTTTACATAAAATCAAATGCTTTCAATTGTAATTCAGCCAAAATAATAGATTTTTTTAATGTATATTTATATTTTTCTATGTATTTATATAGAGGAGGTAGTATGTATAAATATATATGTACACAATCACATACACGCCCAGCAAGATGTTTAACAATAGCAGAACCCATGGGCTTAAAGCCAGTGTGTTGCCTATAGAAATGGTCATTAGTTTTAGGAATATTTAGGTAAAAAATTAAGTCAACTGTTCCATAAGCTTTAACAGCTGACAGTCATTATAGAAAGTCCTACGTTATATGCTGAAAAGCCCCATATAAATAAAAAACACTACAGGTTTCCTCTTTTTTTTCAGTCTTTTGTAAAAGACTAAAATGACACTATCATACCTAAAAGACTTGACAGGTATTGATTTGATTTAAAGTATGATATATCAAGTGGTACTGTAAAAAGGATTTCATGGTCATAAATTTTAATGTCTTCCAATTTTGCACTCTCTCAGTAACTTGTCAATAACAACAATTCTCTTTAAAATATTTGCTTCATTCCTGCACGGCATTTTGTCTGTTACACAGTTATTTGGATGCATAGTCTCTGAAAAAAATCAACCAAGTGCTGTAAGTCAAAAGTTAGATTATATTCTCTGTTAATTGTTCAATGGCATCTTACTAAGTGTAGCTTACTGCTACAGATATCTTTATCAAAAGAATATATTTTTACAGAATTGTTTTACACTTTAAATTATTTTTTTTTTAATAACTATAGACTGACTTTAAATAGAATTTAAAATATATTCCACATTTTTTCCCAGAAAGTTAAGCTCCTTAGGATTTTGCAGGAATTATTTGTACACCCTTCAATTTTAGAATTAGTAGTTTAGCTGGGGAGAATTTGTTGTATTACAAATAAGGAACATCATAATCTTATTAATGGTGATATTTGATTAAATTGACTAAAAAACCGTAGATCAGACCTAATGTAAAATATGTTAGTTAAGAAAATTAGTCTTACTGTAATTTAAAAAAAATATATAGTTCTTGCTGAGTTTATAGCTTTTACCTATTTTTAAGCTATTTTTTCAATATAAGGTTATGGCATCGACATTTCAAACTGAATGTTTGTATGCCCATAAAATCATAAACTGCAAGTTGTTTAAGAGAAAATAAGATTGAGCTACTTGTGGAGTTTTAGCAAAGAAACATAGCAACGCTAACAAATTACTATTTCTCTGCTCATTAAATTAAGCAGGTTGTGCTGCTGCATCCTCAGACTTTGTTTGCACTCCACGTTATCACTCAGAGCCGGTGCAGTCTGAACAAAATAATCCCAAGTTTTTTTCAAGGGTAGTTTCATTTCAAATAGGTGTATCTCTGCCGTCATGCGGGAAACTTCTCAGCCCGAGTGACGGGCTGAATTCTAACGTACGGCCGGCTGAATGTCAGTCAGAACGTGGGAGCAGACCCCGTTGTGCGCAGGAAACCTCCTTAGGTCCTGACGCTTCAAACTTTGCCTCGCGTGCAAAAACCTGGGTCCCGCGAGAGGCTGCCGCGCGCGGCGGGACGACCCGGCCCTGGGACCCACTGCGCGCTTGATGGCAGCTCTGCAGGATCGGGCTCATCCCTCCGACGACTTTTGTTGTCTGGCACGGAGGAGTGTCATTTCTTCCGCGGGAAGCTGGGCATTACGGTAGCCTGTCTTTATTAAAACACTTTGCAACCCAAGTGTAGCAATCACACCGGTCTGTGAAATTCCCTTAGCAATGAACTAATAACGTCAAGTGTTACACTTTTAAAACTGTCAAACGAATTAGATATGTATTTGTTTTAAGGTAGCTAAATACAACAACAGATTAAAACGGATTATGTGCCTGTCTATTCACATTTGAAAATCAGTAGTTAAAAAAAGACAACATCTATTTTTATTTTCTTAATGTATGTTTATTCAAGAAAGGATTAAAGAAAAAAAAGTGCTTCATAAAACCTCAGGGCACGGCTGGTGGTTGTTTAATATGCTGGTGACTAAATAAATATTGCAACGCACCTGCAACTGCTAACTGTTGCAACAACAATTTAAACAACATAGAGGCTTTTATGATGCTAAGCCAGTACTGAGAATTTAGGGCATGATCCTTAGGTGACTGGCAACTTCTCAGTCCTACAAATCTCTTGCAGTCTTCTTCAGATCTCATTTTCCGAAGGCATTTTAATGCAACTTATTTAAGAGCAGATAGAGCTGTTATTTATCTAGCTAAATTCAAAGATACGTTATACTTAAGTGTTATTGACTGTCCTGGACAAACAAGTGCACCTGAAATGACTGAGAGATGTATGGATTGAAATGGGGAGGGAGGAGAAAGAATCATGGGTTCAAATTATACTGAATGCAAGCATAGCTCAAGATATTTTTTATTCTTAAAAAAAATTGGCAAAAGGCTATCTGCCTGTTGTCCAGTTTAAAAAATAAAAGAAACCAAGTAAAATAATTAGTTAAAGTGCAAGAAAGTCTGCGAGGCATATGAGAGCCTCAAGTGGTTGGAACATTTTGCTTGAACATCTGTTTGTCAATGCATGATTCTGGTGTTATTAATCTTCTTCGTAGGTAAGCAGGTGATTCACCCCAACCAAATTGCTGTTGTCCAGGAACAGTTCTCTCCGAGCCCTGAAAAAATAAAGTGGGCACAAGAACTGATTTCTGCGTTTGAAGAACACCAGCGATTAGGCAAGGTAAATATTTTGTTAATATGCCATAGTGGAATCCAAATTTGAATAATATTTAAGATTTAGAAAGGTGGATGATGGCTCTTTGCATTTGTCTGATGAAGTGTGCTGTAACTGGGAGTAGTGCTCGTGAAATCTGTGTCTGGATAGACTATAGAGTGTATATTTATCATAAATGTGTCACTTAACAATGTATTTACAAATAGACAAGCTATCTTCCCCCCCCATCTTAACTTTAATTCTTTGATTACACAGCCTTTTGAGTACCTGCGTATAGCTACAGCGTCGGAGAATTAAAAGCGCTTCTCCATCATGCCACAGAATCACGGTGCCACTGTCATAGGAAAATATTTGCAATCAAAAGGCAGGTAGCCTGGCAAAGTCTGCTTGTGCAGATATCGTTTATGGAAAGAAATAAACAGATCAGGAGGTCTTGATTTTCTAAAAAAAATCTCTTATGTTGGTAAACCTGTATCACTTTGGGGGATTTGATCCTGCAAATCTCCCTAGCAGTGAGTGAATTTACTTTTGAGCAGAAGTGCTTGCACATTGTGGTTCTTAATCATTAAAAATGGGAATGTTTTATGCGCATTTGTACCAATTGCTGGACCTGAAATTTGGATAGAGGAGAAAGCAAATTAACACTAGAATATGATTGTTCCTAATTTAGTGCATCATTGAGTCTCACGTTTCCTGCTCTGTGGGTTTCTGCTATGTAAATATTGCGGTGGTGATGCACAATCTGTCTCCACTTTGTGCCAGTAATACTTAAATTAGGGGTCGCCTGAAGGAAGATTTTATGCTAGTTGCGGCATTGTCAGTTAATTATCTTAAAGGTTATTTGCTATAATCCAGTTTGCCTCTTTTTGAAAGAAAAAAAAAAGTTGCAGCTAAATATGTTTATCTTAGTTGCAGCCAAACCCAGGCTGGCTAAAAAGCAAAGTCCCGGTATCAGAATGGGAAGTGCAGAATAGCAGGAACAGTTGCACTCGTGTGGCATTCAAGTGGGAGACAAATCATATATAGGACTGTGCATAGGGTTTTACTTTCTCTGGTGCCATGTGAAGGTTTTCTGTACATTTCTTCACTTTCTGGTGGGTAGAAATAGATTAGGGTATGTGCCTTTCCCGTTTCCATGCATTTTTGATACTGCGGATGTTGTGCATTGGAAATGCTGAAAAGGTCTAAGCAGAAACAATGCATTCATCTCATAGCAAAAGTGTGACAAAGTATTCGGTGTTGCTCTTCCCTTTTCTTTGCTAGGCTAGCTCATCCTCTTTGTGGTGCCTGGATGCTTCCAACACATCCCTGACTATGATATTTAGGTGCTGTCCTGAGCAGTTATTTCAGGGTCACTATTAGGATGCTGTATGCCTGTATCTCTTTATTTTGTTCCCTCGACTTTGAAATGTAGCTGTCTTCACGCAAACAATTTAAAAATAGAAAATATATGACTGGTTTTGCCCATTGCTCCAATATACAAAGCTTGGCTCTCTTACAAAAGGCATCGTTATAAACATACTGCTGGTGCAAATGTGTAGGCAGGTTAGATGCAGAAAGAAAGTCAAACAACAGCCTCAGCCAAACACTGTTTATGTTTATGATGTGTATAATACTATTCATTCAGCTGAATTTAGTGTCAGAACTTCATCTAAGGAATACCCCTGTCACAAACAGTCTCTGAGGAGACTGGACTAAATTTAAGTCTAGTCCCAGTATCATACAACCATGAAGCCAAACATGTTTAATACTGAATAATTCTGTATTAGGCAAGCATTAGTCTTTGGATTTGTTTTGACACTTTTATTTTACTGACATAATGCTGGTTTCTTCCTTATATCAGCCATTCAGGGGGATTTTATTTGGGTTTAATTTTTTTTTAATAAATGCTTTTAAAATAGGATATTAGCTTCTATAACCAGCTGCAAGAACAGATGAGGGTTTGTGGTTTGGGCTATTTTTTTAACCAACCGGGTTGCATGCTTCATATATTTTTGCATGTAGCCATCTATCAATTAAAATGGACTGGCAGGTTAATATGTGAACTTCTGTATCTTGTATCACTGCTGTATTGCCAGGCTTCATAAAAAAATCAGAAAACAGTTTTCCACATAGCACTGCAAACTTCTTAACCGAGTCTGCAGTTTGGTATTATAAATGTGTCAGTAAAAAGAGCTTGGATGGTCTGATTACTTAATTTTTTTTCCAAAGCAAACATACCTCACTGAGGGATCCTCTTGCTCTGTGTCCTAGTGACATGCTAAAATGTAAGTAATAACTCTTCCCCTACCACCTCCTGACAAATACTCCACACAGCGGTTTTAGTAATCCTCATGTCCTAATGAAACACCTCTTCTGTTTTCCTTTCCCTTTTATTATATTAAAGTGTTCATGTCAGTAAGACTAAAAATATAGCTGTGGTTAATATGGCTGAGACTTGCATGGTTTTGCCATGTTATTAATCAAAGTTGAAAGCCTGGAAAAAATAAGTGTGAGGGATTTCTGCAGCTGTTTGTGTGGTAGATAAGTTACCAGTCTGCCGTCTCCGGGATTGTAGTTTGTTATTAATTTGATTTAAAGTTTGATGACCTTAGTCAACAATGTTTTATATTAAAATACAGTAATAAGCGTTTATAATCTATTCCATTTTGAGAGCTACAATTGCCATAATAATCTTTCTTTGAGAGAAGGCTCAACCAGGCTACTTCATCCTGGAGGCTGAAATGCTTTGACATAGTAGCCCCTAAATGTGAGTACTGAGGTCAGGAAAAATTAGGATCTTGGATGAGCACTGCAGAATTGGAGGTGCTATGGCACTGTCCAAACAGAAGGAAAATAGAGAGCTAACCAGCTAGGCAAAAGTATTTGGGCTTACCTTACAGAGATAGTCCTGTTAGAGGGGTTGGTTTTGTTTGGCTTCTAGGTTGTTTTGGTTGTGTTTGGGTTTTTTTTACATTTCTAATCTGACTGAAAAATAGCATGTCTAGGAAATAAATGGTAATGTTGTAGTTTGGACAATTAGAAGAATAATGTTGAAAAAGTACTTTTTGTATTTTATACAGTTATTTATTAAGTACTCTCTTTGTCTAGAACTTTGAGATCTAAAAATGAAAAGTGCTTAAAAGGAAAAGTATTATTTCCATGTCATTTCAATATCTTTCCAGCAGAACTGCATTACTAGGGGATCTGATTTTCAAAATTAAAAAAATTAATCCTAAAGAAAGCTGGCATAGCTGTTGGGAAAGTTTAAATAGAAGATATGTATCAGAAGAATGAAAAAGAAGAGTAATAAACATTGTTCTGGTAGTCTAAAGTTCTGTTCTAAATTTCTGAAGTATTTGTACTGCCTTAAACAGGAAAGTGATCTTAAAAATCCCAATTAACTGAGTCCAAGGAGGTAGAGTTAGTGGGAGAAGTTGTTAGCTTATTTCAAGAAAAAGATCTGACTTCTATTAGTGAAGGTACAACAGTCTTTGCTATGTAAAAAACTCCTGCACTTACACTATCAATACACTGGATACAGGAATGTAATCTCTCCTATATGTAGTTAGTGTTTCTATTTGTCAAGAAAGTAAGACATTGAAAATGCAGTTTGAGCTATTTGACTCGAAAATCCATCAGGAACAATATCATTATGGTAACAGGATCTTTCTGAATCATCTGTTTTTTAAATAAAACTCAGACAGAAGGAAAAGCAGAAGAGTAAAGTAAGAGATTGCTTACAAATTTATCTCATATACTAATTTATAAATGCTTTCAAAGCACCCACACATTAAACCAGGGAACAGCTAAATGCTGCTGCTGAAATCGCCTGTCAGCTAAGGATTATTTAGAGTTAAGGTGAGTAATTCACAAACCCAAGCTGTAATATGGCTTGAACATTTTAGATCCCACGGGGCAAAACAGAAGAAATATCTGTACATGCTACATATGAATGCACACAGTGCTTCTAAAAAGACCTTTAGCATATGTTTCTTGCATTATATTCTGTGCCATTGTATATCATGTTCCCGGCGGCTGAGGAATAATATATATGAGCTCCGGTGTTTCGACAAACTATACAGTTTCTTTTACGGACCTTTCCAAGATTATGAGAAATCTTAGGAATGCATTTATTTACGCAGCATCTACCCAACAAAGGAATGGAAATTTCCAGCAGTGGCTCCCTTATAATGCTCTTTGTTCAGGAAAAGCTACCCCAAGCCACTGTATCTTGGAGACGATGTGCCCTCGTGCTTGGGCCAGATCCAGCTCCCACCACCACCCAGGGAGGTCTCTGCCCGCTGCCCTCCCTCTCCCAGCAGTGCCACGGATGCTGGGATGGCTTTCTGAGTACAGCCCTGGCCACAAGGGATACAGCCCAGCCCAGCCCGAGGGCGCTGGGAGAGCAGGACCATGCCTCAGGGGTGTCAGGCTCCTCCAGGCTGCCTCCTGGGAGGGATGTGCTGGAGCATTTCTCTGGCATGGGGTGGTGTGGGATCCCCATCAAGCTGCAGGGATTATATCGCACTTCACAGGGTGTTATATCTCAAGGCATTATACAGAGCTGGGGCTGAGGGAGCAGCCTGGCTCCCTGCTTCCCTCACCCACGGCAGACTGCAGGCAGAGCTTTGACATGCCACCAGCTAAGCTGGATCCTATCCCGGAGCGACGCCGGCAGCACAGGGTACCTCTGTGCATGCTGGGCTGCAGCACCATCAGCCCTTGCTCTGAGGATGCAGGGCATTTACTGTCATTTATGGTAATTAGGCAATGTATATTCCTCATGCTGCAGAGCGGGGGATTCGGGGATTTGTGATAAATTGCCACCTTTTATAAGCTTCGGCCTTAAGAAGTATAGGCTCAGGTGCATCTCTGTGCAAAGATGGAGAGCGCAGGTGGGCTTTAAGCAGGGGCCACTGTTATGTTGTTTATCTTCTTAAAAGTAGCCAAGTGAAATTTTAATGTTAAAATTGATGATCAGGGATCAAGAGAGCTCATATTAGCACTTAAAGTTTCTCTATACAATTTTATTATTTGAAAAATGTTTTCAAAATGTGTTTTATGTCACAGCTGAAGGTTTTTCTCTTAGGAAGACCCATCTGGGGGCACATTTCAAACCTTTTCAGTAGAGCAGAAGGGGCAGTATTGGCTAATTGCTTGCGCTATACTGGTTCCTACACTGGCGCAATCAGTCCTGAGGGAGTTATGCCAGGTGGGGAGAGAAGGAGACAGATTTTACTGTGCGGGGCTGCAAAAGCTCCTAAGCAGGGCAGAAACTCATGCAAAACATTTTCTTGCCAACTCCCCCTCCCCAACTGCCCAGCAGGCATTTGGTCGCCCTTAATCTGTTTTCCTCCACTTATTAAAGACCTGTGTCCAAAACGCGGGGGGAGAGGGTCTCGGATGGTGCTTTGACATTCAGCGCAGGGAGAAGTTCCTCCGCGAGTTGGGAGCAGAAGGATGGATGCTGTGCCCCTCCATAGCCTTTCCAGCCGGAGGTAGCTCCTGGAGCAGGCAACTGCTGTCCCAGGGGACACAGGCCCTGCAGAGGGCATGGGAAGTCACCCTGCCGGGTTCCACCTCAGCAAGGCGAGACCCCTCCGGCCTTATCTGCTCAAGGAGTTGCCTGCAGGGTCTCGGTGAGACAGAGTGAGTGCCCTTGCTTTTAGAAGGGCCACGCTGTGTCAGCACGCTCCCAGTGTGGGCAATGTTTTTTTGCAGGAACGGAGTGGGGCAACACCCATCGCTGCAGTCACCTGCATGTCGTTGTGCCAAAACCTGCTCTTCACCAAGCAACCCACGGAGGCAACTTGCCCACCTCCCAGATCCCTCTTTAAAAAGCATTAAGAAGTGCTCACGAGCCTCATTCCCATTTCCCAAGCAGGTTCTAACGAGAGATGTAATGTTCTGACCAGATGGCTCTTTTTAAAGCTTACTGAGGGAATTCAGAAGCCTGTACAGGCAAAATATTGTTTCAGTTAATTTAAGTAGCTGTGGTCTTGCTGCCTTTTCACTCTTCTCTGTGCTAGCTGGCTTTTTCAGGGACCTGGAGAAGCTCTCTGCAAAAGCTCCATCAGCTGAAATAGAGAATCGATGTAAAAAAAAGTCTGTTCAATCCTATTTAAAAAAAAATTAATCTGGAATTAGAAAAAAATATAGAATACAAAAATACCAGCGATTCCATTCTTGCTGGCAGAATGAGCTTCACTGTTATTACTTTTCTCACCTCTGTTGTATTTTACAGCTGCCTTCCCCCTTGGTATCAAATGCCTTTTGTGCATCCTGTAGTCATTTACTTTCAGATGAAATTTTCTAGTCTGTATTTAACAAATTGCTTCTATGACTATTAACCTCAAGTTAATTCTAAATGAATTAATTAAGGGCATCTGAGGATACTGAAGTCTTAATATTAGTTACTTTTCATTTTTTATATAATAACCATGATGCTCACTAGGGGGGAAAAAATGCATGGTTGGATGGGATGTTTGTCCAGGAAGCCGCTTTTGTGCTATAAAATAAAGATTTGCTTGGCAGCAGCAAGTGTGCTCTCTAGGATCCTTCCGTTCCCGATACAGTGTAAGACAGAAGATGGAAACCAGTGGACAATATTCCCAATTTCTAGGACTTTACTCTGTTTTTTTAATTTTATTTGTTCCTACTCTAATGGAGCACACAGGAAAGCAACAACCACAATGAGGAGGAAACAAAAGAAAATTTAAAGACAGCAATAAAATCCCCTCATGTCTGCCTTTCATTCAGGGATCTTAAACAGGTTATTTGCCCAGTGAGAGGTACAGACTTTGGTGGCCTGAAAGAGTTTCTGGAACTGGACCAAGCAGGATCCCAAGCTTATCCCAGCCTAAATGGTTCTAAATGACAGTGGTTCAGGCAGCCTGGGGGGCTTTAAGAGGGAAACACAGCTTATCTGGCTCACACAGGAGGGCAAGACCCTTATCCTTGGGCTGGGAACGATAATGTCAGGTGGAGGAGAATTGAAGGACCTTGTAGATCCTTGTTCATCTTTCCTGCCCCACTGTCAACTTGAGGGATCACAAAGTCCTTCCTACCTGTTGAGCTTTAGAAAAGGCTTTTTCTGTCAGAGTTCTTGTACTGATGCTAGGTAGATATTTGAGCTAAAAAATAATTTCTATTTCATGTGGTTGTTGCTCTTTCTTTCTCAACTTTTTATGTCCTTCCATCAGCTTCTAGAGGTAGAAGTCTATCTGACATTGCAAATAGATTTATCCTCTGAACTAACTAAGAAACAAAAGGTAGTGATATTTAACATATTCTTCATATCAACAAAATAGTTACAGAAACTTGCTGGTGGTGATACTTTGCAGAATTCCATCCCCATCCATCCTTTCCTTCAGTAGATCACAGAGATCCACTGAGGGTCTCTTCTAGCCAAAAAAAGACCTTTTTGACAAACCTTTTCAGGGATCATTTGTTTTCCCCAAAGATTTTGTCTTTTTTTCCTCCCATTATGTTGCTACAGAAAAGGGGTGAATGTCAAAGGGTTCAAAGAAGAGGCTACAGAAATATGTAACACAAAAAGCTCTGTTCATATAGCTTGCTGTGTGTGAAGTCTTCAGTTTGCCATATGTGACCACTCTAGTTATTTGGGCCTAAAAGAAGGCCATACTTGTTTGTCAACCTGATCTGGAGGCAGGACAGACCTGAGCAGAGAGGAGAGTGAGACATTATCTTGTTATAGCCTGAAAAATGTGCTCAGTTGACCCAAATACCATCAAACACCTCCTATCAGCTCACTAAGCTTTGGAAGTTCATCACTAAAATGTGGAATCGTGACCTGGATCTTTATGCTGGCTCTTTGGCTACAACTCGCAGGAGAAAAAAAAATAATTAAACCTGCATTCAGCACTATCACAGCTATTAGCTTATTTCCTACTCTTGACTTCCCCAAAAATATGGTTTCAACCTTCTGTTTCAAGGGAAAGTCACTCCTTTGTAGTCAGAATAATCACTCCTCCCCCAGGCACAGACCCAACTCCATTTTCTGCAACCAGGACTCTCTTCTCTTTTGTTCATTACCTGTAAGCAAATCCAAGCTTCCTTTTAAGCCCCAGAGCAAAGATTTCCAAATTTCCTCTGCAGGGGTCACTTAAACAATGTGTGTTTTCATTTAATCCTAGGGGAATTATCTTCCTGAACGCCATGCTTTTTAGAGGGACTCTGCCATCCACCTGCTTCCTTCCCTCTTCAGAAGGGCGAATCTGGCCTTCTTCCAAAACACAACACTCTTATTTCCTTATAACAGTTAATATTGTGCAAGATTAGAGATAATGTTCTCAAACTTGAGCAGATTTAAGTGGGTTTGTTCCATATATTTTTGTGGTCTACAAAAAGTCATAACACCTTCAGGGTTTAGAAGTGGGTGAACCACTGAATTAATGTTACTCAGGAAACTATGGATCCAAGATTCCTTACGTCTGTGGGATTGAGGATGCTTGTTCTCCATTTCCCCTTGTGGGAGGTACACAAGGTTTGCATTGGCCAGCTGGCATCACCCATTCTGCTCACTTCCATTTAGCCTGGCATCTGCCTGCAAGTGTTGATACAGGTCACAGGGGCTGGAAGGGGACTTACATAATTACTTATTTAGACAATGACTGTATTCACACAGAGCCTCTGGCCCACATTGCCAGAGCAGTGTAGGAACTCTGATTCATGACATCTCCTAGTGATGAAGGTGGTGGAGGAGAGAAGGGTGACTGGCTCACTGGTCCCCCACACCCATTTCCTCTAGGTCCTAGATGCACATCCTCTCAGAAGGGAGCCAAGGAGGACAAGGAGATAACCTGACTGCCACACACTCATTGCAGGGATTTGCAATGCTAAAAATTGCTAGCTAAACTGTTGAGAAAATTAACGGGAGGAAACCAAATCTTCATCAGCAGGGCAGTATTTCTAACCCTGTGAGATCAGAGTGCCATCTAAGGGCCTCCCCTCACTCAGGAGTTTGCTTGTCTTCTGAGCAACAGTCACCTAACTAGTGGCAGAGATTTTTTTGGCAATTACATGAGCATTAGATAACCCCTATCTTAGACCTATACTTAATTCAAAATTCAGCAGCAGGTGCTTTCCTGTCTGTATTGCAGTTTCATGGAACATGACCTTGGCTTATTTTTCCTTTTCTTCCACTGGCCCTGGTAACCAGTCTCTCCCTCATGCCAAAGTCTTACCTACTCATCAGGATCCCATAGCACCTCCAGGCCTAACATCTGAATCACATGACTAGATTCCCAAAGTAAACTGGTTTTGAAAAAGTTGACTATCTCTACGTAGTGGCCCAGGAGACCATGTGATGACACACACAACACTTCAATATAGAGCTATCAGCTATGTTCTTTTATCTGATGCAAGACAAATTTTTTTTTTCTTTCTACTGTAGACATGCCACAGACAATGTAAACTTTTAAAATATCTTTAAGAAAGTCCTGGCCACTGACACTTGGGTGTTAAAGTTGCTGGCTACATGTATGATGAGATCTGGTAGAACAGGGCATCAAATCAAAGCTTTATTAGCAAAGGCTTGCCAATGATTGAGGTAATTAATAACAACAGCAGTGGTTCCCAAAACAGTGCGCAGAGTTCCCACAACTACTGCTCATGTTTGGTCTCCCATCTGCCATCAAACAGGAAGCTGTTAGACTTTTTGGAACATACAGGACTTATTTGGTGCTTCAAAATTTGTATACTTGCTATGCCTCAGGAAAGCAAATCCAGCACCAACACAGGTGCTTAATAGATTCCAGTGGTCTAAGAATTGAGAGTCTGCAGTAACCCTCTTAGTGAGTTCATTGCAGTCATCAGCATGGATGTGGATAGGGGCACAGACAACCACAGACAGAGCAAATGCTGAGGAAAAAGCTACAAGCATTCCCAAGTGCAGGAGTACATCTGGTTCTTCCATTTTGTTAACCAAAGGGGACTAGCTCATCTGATCACTGTCCCACATGTCCCAGAACAATTATTATTTTACTTTAATTAACTCATGTGCTTTAATCCACAGCTCAGAGAGAATTATGTCACATAACTATGAGGTGCCTTAAACGTTTTGTATCACGGTAGTTTTAGCCAGCATGTTTCTCTTGCTAACCCAGTGGCACATAAGGAAGCAAAAGATGGTAGGAGTAAAACCCCACACAACATTGTATATTATATTAAGAGGTTTTAGGATAGATTAAGAAATATGAAAGTTTGCTTTCCCTGATCATCTGGAAAAATATGAAGGGTATGTCACTTGTGATCCTGTCCATCCCCTGTTGTAGTCTAAGTCAATGCAATTCTATCACCTGTGATAGACACTAGCAAGAGAATCATCTGTATTGTTTCTTCCCATTTCCTGCTTCCACCAGGACATATTGATACCCAGACAACCAAGAAATCATGGACTCTGAATCCTATTCACTTAACTTCTAGAAAGATAAATTGGTTCTTAGCATTAAAAATATATATATACTGTTTATGAGATGGCCATATAGATTTACCAAGCTCTTAACTACTCCCAAAAGTTTCACAAAGCAAATGGTCCTGGATGCTGCCACACACAGACACACACAAAAAGAGGAGATCTTCATGTTCTAGGAAACACTGCATTAACATGTTCATCTTTTAGCCATGGAAGTAATAGGCCAACACTGACGCTCTCTCTACAACTTGATATATGTAATTTCTTATAGGTGAAGGAAATCTTTAAGGATGACATATAGATATGAGAAGAGCCAAAGGAAGTTCATAAGACACAAACATAAGCTCTGCCAAACTGATGTGTTACAGAGTTTGGTTCTGCATCATCTCTTTAGTTTCTCCACTGACACCTGGAAAGTTATTGCATGAGTTATTCCTACTGCACAACCCTCCAGGAAGACCTGGGCAGGCTGGAGCAGTGGGCTAGCAGGAACCTTATGAAGTTCAGCAGAGACAAGTGTAGGGTCTTGCACCTGGGAATACATAACCCAGGAATGCAGCTCAGACTGGGATCCACCTGGATGGAGAGCAGCCCTGTGGAAAGGGACCTGGGGGTCTTGGTGGACAACAAGCTCAACTTGAGTGAACTGTGTGCTGCAGCTGCAAAGAAAGCCAACAGGATGCTGGGTTGCATTAACAAGGGCATCACCTACAGAGATAAAGTCATTATCCCACTCTACTCAGTGCTGCTCAGACCACACCTTGAGTATTGCATTCAGTTTTGGTCCCCACTATACAAAAAAGATGCAGACAGGCTGGAGAGAGTCCAGAGAAGGGCCACAAGGGTGATCAGAAGACTGAAAGATCTGCCATATGAAGAAAGGCTGAGAAAAGTGGGCTGTTCATCCTTGAGAAGAGAAGGCTCAGGGGAGACCTTATTACCATGTACCAGTACAAAAAAGGTGGCTACCAAGAAGATAGAGACTCCTTTTTTAAAAGGAGTCACATGGAAAAGATAAGCGGTAACGGGTGCAAGTTAATTCTGGGGAGATTATGATTGTACTACAGAAGAAAATTTCCCCATGAGAACAATCAGACATTGGAATAATCTCCCAAGGGAAGTGGTGGATTTCCCTACACTGGATGGTTTTAAGATTCATCTTGACAGGGTGCTGGGCCATATGTGTGTATATATATATAGTTTACCATAGAAGGTTGGACTAGATGATCCTGGATGTCCCCTCCAATCTGGTATTCTATGATCTATGATATTCTATGATTTCTGCCCCTTTTTCATGAGCTTGTATCTTCAGCTCATGACCTGTGAAAATTACTGTCTCTCTCAGCATTGCCTTATTCCTTCTCTTCTATGTAAGCTGGATCCTGGATCTTTATGTCACTTGGGGCTGACCATGCTCAATTCTCTTTTTTACCAAGACTATAATTTTTTATTGTTCCCTTCTGAAAAAAAACAAACATACAACACCAACAACAACAACACCCTAGCAGTTTTCTGTAATTTTTATTCCCTTCCAGCTGTTTTCTGTATTGGCCACAAGCCTTCCCTTTTCCATTCTCAAAGCGCTTTAGGACATATTGAAATTCAAAGCAGAGCTGTTAAGACCTTACTCAGCATGGCCTGCATCTTGCTTAAATAGCTGTTACATTTTTTTAAATGGTACTACTATTTTAACAAAGCATTAAATGTCATTGTGAATTTATTGTATTTAAATACTCCATGGTTCCTGGGGGATGCAGCAAATTGTGCAGTACCGGTGCCGCATGACTCAGCCTGGAGAAGGTGGCCTGATCCAAGAGACGGAGATGGGAAATGATGCCTTGGTGGGCTCTGTGGGCAGTTACAATAACCAGGAGGAGAGAAGAGGAGCTAGATGGGTCTGCCGCCTTCTTGTTGCTCTGCTCTCACAGGGCTAGCCAGAAGGAAACATCTTTGAGTCTTCCCTCACTTGTCAGTCAACTGGAAAAGACTCTTACCTAGTCTCCAAGATGACCCAAATGGAAAATGCTGCCTGTTTGCTTTCTTCCTTGCTTTCTCCCTAACAGTCTGTCCTGACAGAGGTATACAACCATCAGGCCAAAGGAAGCCAAAGGTTGTACACGCACAACCTTCTCATCTGTGTAGCGCTGCCTCCACAGCTGTTCAGCATACAGCAGCCAAAGCGCTCATACAGTTCCTGTACCCTACAGCCTGGTGAGTGCCAAAGTCACCCTATTTCTCACAGGGCTTCGCCCTTAGCACATTCACTGTGTGCCACTGTGTGAAGGGTGGCACTGGATAAGGACAGCAGAATATAGAATCATTGAATGCTTTGGGTTGGAAGGGACCTTTAAAGATCATCTAGTCCAACCCTCCTGCAGTAAGCAGGGACATCTTCCACTAGATCAGGTTGCTCAGAGCCCAGTCCAACCTGACTTTGAATGTTTCCAGAGATAAGGCATCTACCACCTCTCTGGGCAACCTGTGCCAGTGTTTTACCACCCTCATTGTAAAAAATTTCTTCCTTATATCTTGTCTGAATATACCCCCTTTTAGTTTAAAACCA
The DNA here is from genome assembly GCA_025331215.1 of Actenoides lindsayi. Classification (NCBI taxonomy): domain Eukaryota; kingdom Metazoa; phylum Chordata; class Aves; order Coraciiformes; family Alcedinidae; genus Actenoides; species Actenoides lindsayi. The sequence goes on along the minus strand of WTSP01019396.1, from coordinate 5,060 downwards.
TTACCCCTTGTCCTATCACAACAGGCCCTGATAAAAAAAATTGTCCCCATCTTTCCTGCAGGCTCCCTTTAAGTACTAGAAAGCTGCTATAAGGCCTTCTCCAGGCTCCCAACACTCTCAGCCTTTCTGCATCACTTAAAATAGGGACAGTGTAAAATAGGCCCACAGAACCACCCATTCCTCAGAAGGGCTGCACTTCCAGCCTGGTGTCTGGTGAGTGCCACAGTTGTCCTCTGTTCCTTCACCTCTCATCCCACCCAAGTTACTTGCACTCCAGCATCGTCACCCAAAGGCTGTGCCCACTGTCTGCGGCTCTGCCTCCCGGCTGCTCCTTCTCCCATTTCCTATCAGCCTTTACCTGGAGGGCATGGCTCTTCCCAGAGCAGGTCTGACACGTTTGTCTTGCCTGATGCCCTGACTTGCCCTGAAATGGCAGGGCCCTTTCACAGGTTTCTGAAAAGTCTCCCACTGAATGATTCATAAGGTTACATGGTGAGTGAGAACCACAGCCACCAAACGCAATGGATGCAAATCCCAGCCTCGCACCACACACCCGCTGTCGCTCCCATTCACACTGCAAGCTTCCTTCAGAACAGACCTTTGGTGCCACAGTTGAACTACTGGAAGTCTAAGTACAGGCTGGAAGCATGAGATCATTGAGAAAATTAGCCAAAAAGAAAATTTAGATCTATGACTAAATTAATCGCCAGATTAATGCTATCAAAGCAAATGGTGCTCATAGAAAGTCTTGTTTTCTTTATATTCATGTGAGAGAAAATCAAAAGAATGCTAAAGGCAAATTTCATCTAGCAGAACTGGAAAAGAGAGCATGGGGGCAAAGCTATAATTACTGGTATTTCCTATCTGTTGAAACCTGTGGGTGGAAAGAGAGGCAGTGAATAGAGTATATTCCATGGCATTAAAATTGGCTTCTTTTTCTGGACTTTAGCTCAATGCTACAAATTAGCAGGAAGAAAATAAGCCTCAGAGTGAACAGGCAGAGAAGCCAACCTCTTCGTGTTACTCTCTGCTGTTAGGGAAAAAAAAGCATTTTTTTCCTTCAAGAATTCAAATTCCTAGCAACCCAAACTACAGCTGCACACTGACAAGAAGAGAATGTACAGCAGATCTCAAGTGGTTCGGTGTTCATGTGTCCACACACACACACACTATTATCCTGGTTTCCTTTCTAAACATGTTATTTTAATGAGGAGAGGATGGGCATGCTGTTTAATTAACTCCTGCTTTCTAAAAGCTACATCCTGACCCAGATTCATCATGCTCCAATGTAGGCACCTGCAGAGGTACCTGACTTCAGAGCACACTGCATACAGTCAGTGGAAGGGATAAGACCCTCACGATCATGATTCGCACCACCAGAGATCACAATTGTCATTCCTAGATGCCCATCTCTTTCTGCAAAGTATTGCAGGTGCTTAGGATAACTGTGCTCCTAAGTCAGCCATTTCACAGAACTAGGAAGGATGATTCCAGACCTTAACGTACCTCTACTTATCACTGCCATCCCACATGCAAATTTCTGTTTTAAGCAATAGCTATTATTTGACTGAATTCCTCTAGAAAAATAGGCATAATTAAAAGAGGTTCTTCATACAGTGAAAAAAAATATATATCTTGCCACTTGAGATCACCGTGTAGACCTGAATTATTCTGAAGAAGTCCTATGTCATCAAATATTTACTAAGTTCCCAATTTATTTTCCTAACAGTTAATAAATGGAATAGTTTGAAGCTGCATTTTCTGTAAAGGTTTAAAAGTATGAGTGAAAACGGCCAAGCTGTAACTAACAAAAAGTGGTGTATTACTATTATTAGTGATGATAATAACATTAATGTTGTTGTGGTGGTAATGTAAGGGTGATTGGTTGTCTGTAAGCAAATTTAATTTGAAGCATCTACCCTTGAGTATCTGTCAGTCCCATTATTCTCCAACCCCACCTAAAATACTGCAAGCTATAGTAGGAAATCCACTTCAAATAAAAAAGTTTTTTAATTATTAGGTTTGCGATGACTTTAATACAGCCTGTTCTTACATGCAACAATATTGATTTGTATTAGATTACTGGTTTAAAGTGGATTTTTTGTCTTAGCTGTTCTAGAATGTGATTTAGTACTTCACTAATACTTCTTCAGTCAAGGTAGGTATGTCATTGGATCAACACATTTCCTAAACATTTTTGTAAACGGGTTGTATTTTCACTTTACTTGCTGGAGTCCTCTATTTAATGATTATCAAGCCCAAAATGAAAACCAGAAGACAATAAACGTCTTGTTCTCCTCTGCATTTCTCTCACCGTGCCTGCACAAGCACACACGCTGCTATCGTTCTCACCCTGTTCTTGGTTAGCCCCACTCACTGTCAAATCTGAGGCCAGCCTGTGATCCCGTATCGATTGCGGTGGGACATTAAAAGAGTGCGCGGTGCTTCACAGAGGTGCCCTACGCAACACTGGGGCCAGACCTTCAGTTCTGAATTCTTCAGGGAAGAGATTTCATCTTTGTATTTGTTTTTTGTTGTGGTTTTTTTTCCCTCAAGAATGTGTTGAAGTACTGTCAGAATTACAAATAAGATTTTTCTTTTTTTTTTGTCTACTGAACTTTGGCATGTCTTGACACAGAGTGTTTTATCTTCAAAATCCTATCTCAGCAACACCTGTGTGGATTAAAGCATCCAAAGGAACAAGTCAGGTTTGGCCTTATTTAAAACATGTTTAAGATTTAACTATGATTCATAGTTAATTGTTTTAAACTTGTCACCATGGTACCAACACTAAAGCCAAAGTGACTTCCGCCCTGGCTCTCAGATGGCCACAGCTGAGGCACAGTGGCTAGCTCTGCCTCCGCTCAGGGAAGTTCCCTATATGCAGTGCTCAGATGGGCTTTACCCTAGCTCCAGAGCTGATTTGGGCAGTATTGTCATGCCAGCCACTGATTTTTTCAGCTTTCATCCCTGGCCCTACGCATAGACCCAGCCTATCTTTAACACCGGAGACCTCATGGAGAGGTGCAGCAGCACAACCTCAACACACCCCAATGTCAGGAAAACTGCCCTCCACTCCTCTAACCACCTACTGCTGTTCCTGACAAAGATTTCACACTGGCCCTGTGGCACAGCCCCGGTTCTGCAGGCTGGTGCTGGCCATGGGGAGCAGAACTGCCCCCAGGCACAGGGTCCACCAACCTCTCTCTGGCACACATGGTCTTGTTGCTCTTGGCCCTCCAGTTTTGCCAGCTAGAGAGGCTGAAACAGGCTTCCCAGTGGCCTTCTCTTTTCTCTCTCATTTTGCCTCCTCTTTGGAGCACTCAGCTCACAGTACATTTCTTTAATGCCCCACCTTGCTTAATTTGTCTCCTAAAACTTGTTCAAAATTCCTATGGGAGCTGATGTCTCTTGGATGTGTTTTTAAAGAAGAAGACAAGCCAACTACAATTTCCAGAGGTCCTCTCAGGAAGTTGATATTCTCTCTTTTCCAGGGAGCGTTTACTTTCCACGGGAGCATGATCGACATGCCGTTACTGAAGCAGGCACAGAACATTGTTACGCTTGCCACAGCCATCAAGAAAAAATGAGCTGGTAAATGAAGCTCTCGCTATGGGGCCCCAGTAGCTGTTTTCAAAGATGACTATAATACTTGGGGGGGAAGGGAATTAAAGATGTCAAGCTTAAGCAGAAATTCATTTCCATTTTGCAGATCTGCCATAATTTGCTTGCCAGAATTTTTAATTGCTAACTATTCCCAACTCAAACCACTTCTCATTCCTGAACGGCCCATGTACTACTCATAGCCTGCAATGGAGTTACATCACCAACTGTGTGACATCACGATAATTACTACAAATGCAAGATTACGATTTCACTGAAGGAGAAAGACAAACTTAAGCTGTGATCTCTGTTAAAAAAGCAGATGAAAACCAAATCAATCACTTCTGTTTGCACCTAGACTTCTTCCTGCTCTGGTGCAGAACTCCCCTCAGAAAGGGCAAAGCCTTGAATAATTACACACCGGTTGAAATAACTGCAACAAAAATCATTACCCCATGTGGGCTTCACATTTCACCCCTTCTATTTCTGTAAATGTGCAACAGCCATTAAAAATATTGCTCCAACAATGTGGGACTCTTGACTTTCGCCTCTTTTTTTAAGCAGTTGCTATGCAGAGCGTTTCCTCCTGGAAGCGTCCAGCCCAGGAAGGGTTGGATGGCAATAAACTTGTAGTTTTCGGAGACACAATGCAGCAGAACTTGTGCATATGGTCTCGAGTCAGATTTACATCACATTAGGGATACGGCTACAGGTCATGTGGGCCGTGTGGTTAACGGGCTTAGTAAAGCTGTTTTGAAGAGGTTAACCCAGCTTGTAGTAAGGGTAAATAAACATAACAACCAGGCATTGTCCTCTATTCAGCATGTACTCTTATATGGAGGGCTAAAGGGTATTGAAGCTGCAGAGGATCAACTTGTGGTTGCCAGAGGACTCCAATGAAGTTTGAAACACCAACAATCAGAGATTTTGTTTCTGTTCCTCATTAAATCATGAGCTTTTGTGCTCAGACTATGAACGACTGTTCTTTAAGAAATTAACAGAATGGGAAGTTTTAAACTATGCACCAACCTTTTCATGACCTACACAGCAGCAATGCTGCTGCACTTAGACAAACACCGCGGGGAAGGCTGTTCTGTTTATTTAAATTTGTAAATAGAAAACAGTTGTTTTTTAGTTTCATTTTTTACTGCCTCCATGGCCATTTTTACGTATGGAGTCACAGTGGCTTATTCCTCCCATCTGCTCGCTTAGTATGTTTCCACAAGTCTCTGAGCAGCGACTTTAAACATTTTGGGTTATTTTTGGTTTAATTAAGGGGAGAGGAAAGGAGCGGGGGGGGGGGGAAATACAGCCGAAAAAATAAACAACAAACCCACCGACCATCCCGAGTGGAAGCTGCGAGGAAGGGGAGCGCGGGGGCAGCGGGAGCGCCTCGCCGCGGCCCCCCTCGGCAAAGCCCTAGAGAGCAATCAGCTGTGACCTCCCTCCTTGCCAGC
>WTSP01019394.1:0-19602 GCA_025331215.1 Actenoides lindsayi | reverse complement strand
CCCTGGGTGTGTTTAAGGGTCGTTTAGATGTGGTGTTGGGGGACATGGTTTAGGGATGAACTTTGTAAAGTAGGGTTACTGATTGGACTCAATGATCCCAAGGGTCTTTTCCAAACTGAATCATTCTATGATTCTAAAAGGAGAGTTATTCTGTATGCAGTATTATTACAATATGAAGACTAACATAAAAACAAGAACCATACAATGTAAAATGCATGAGGAGGTGCATGACAAGTTTAGACAGGGAATTTACTGATCAGGAGCAAAAAGTGGGTGCCACAGTCTTTCAGTATCATCAAATTTGAAAACTCTTGTACAGCAAAAAGCCTGCAAGTTTACACCTTCACCTTTTTGCTTATACAACCAGAATATGCAGGAGGTAAAATACATAATATAGCTAACATTTTAAACTAAGATCAAGCTATTAAATAGTTCAGTGTTGCAGAAAGCAAGTTTGTGGTACTACAAGAAAAAATAGCTTGGTATCACTTAGTATTAAAAAGTATATATGATCATTTTAGAAGGAGGAAGCATGGTGTCCCAGTTTGAGCTAGAACAGAAATAACTCTGTTCAGTGATTTTTATCTCAGTCTCTTCTAAATACCTGCACTTTCTGAAGTTATCAGTATATTTTTGCAGACAGAGTCTGCTTCTAGCAGTGATAACAGTTGATGTTTAGAGTTACTGCCTAGGACTGGTGTGCAGAAAGGCTCTTGTTTATACTTGTTCCTGTAGAAACCAAAGTCCCTGTTAAATCTTGTGTACCACATAGGGATGCTGTAAAGCAAGAGGTTGTCCCTGTGGGGAGGAGCAGAGAGGAGTATTTAGCACAGGCCACCTGATTGGTTAGGTAACATCCCTCAACTGAGCTGTCCTGCTCAGTCAGACCCTTTACGTACAGTAGAAGGGGATAAAGTCCCTGTGATGTATGAAAGGAATTTGTTGGAGAAAACTGTGTGGGCATTTAACTTTGAGCAAATTCAAACCTATTCGTGGGATAGCTTTTGCTTCAGGACGTGGAAGTGCTTGCTGGGTGATGATAAAAGATGGTGAAGTCCAATGTGTACCTCAAGGAAATGTAACTCTGTTTGAGAATACTCAGTTTACAACTGTATAAGGTTGATTGCCACATAATACTAACTGTTCAATAAGTGTCTTTCAGAATAACATAGTGCTGATTACAGGAGTTAGCTTCATTGAGTGGCATCCAGTAACTTCCTGAGGTGGAGCTGCAACCTGTGGGCATGAACTACAACAAATGTAATACTATTTTTCCAACCTGATGTTCAAAGAGGACTCTGTCCATTCTCCTTTTGTTCCCATCCATGTGTTCCTGAATCCAGCTCCAGAATCCAGCTCCTGAATCTGGTTCCCATCTGCCACTGAGTCCAGTTTGAGACTTCCCAGTGCCTGCTCCGCAGCATCAGTGGTGACAGTGACATAATTGCCACTGGGGGGCTGGGCTTGATACTGGTTTTGTACATATTTAATTTTATTGTTATTATTTTTATTAAAGTGGTTTTAGCTTTCTTTTCCAATCTATAAGTCTCTCTCCCTTATTCCCTTTTTCTTCCTCTTGGGAAGGCAGATGGGTTAAGAGAGATCATCTGTCATTTGTCTAGTGACCAGCTCTGCCCTAACCCTTGAAAGCAGGGAAAGTGACGGTGGGGGCTTGGGATGAACAGCTAAGAAAATAGTGGAGGTCTTTACACTTCAAGAGTACCTACAGAAATCTCCAATATTCCTTTGAGTCACAAATAGATTAAGAGATATGATAAATACACTGATGTGATAGCACAGTTAAAAGTAGCACTAAGAATATAAACTGCTATGTATTTCAACAGAACATATATATTAACATGTTTTAAGTATGGCTATTAAAATAGAACCTAGAAATGTCAAAGGTAAGAGAGAGCCATAGGAAGATAAAAACTGCCTAGCATGGCAGGAGTATATACCATGATTTTGTAATTTGGCAGATAGCTAATATTTTACCTGAGATACTATTTTACTTCAGCTTAATCTCACTAGCTGAATATTTAAAGTTCTTCAGACAGTATGGCTAGTACAATGTGCTTCATGATTAACAGTGGAGGTATATATTCCTGCCTTGCAAAGCTATTTTTGTCTGAGAAATGCTGAATTTACTTCAGCATCATATGTTTGAATTGTGAAACACAAAGATACATCTTTCTGTTATGCTTCTACTCTGTCAGCCATTTCAACCCAGCTGGGCAAAATAGTTCCATTCTGAAGACACACATTTGAATCATTTTATATGTATATTCTGATATCAACAGGACTATTCATGGTATAGTATTTGCAGGATTTGGGGCTGTATTTTTATGTGAACTAATACTATATGCTTGCTCCAAGAAACTTTGGTTGACTTTGGATGTTTTTCCTGAAAGCAAGATCAGGCACTGATTTCCACCATCTACATTAACTAGTGCCTCTTTCTGCTTTTCTCTAACATTAGCTGGATCTCCAATAGGGAATTCCAGCAGTCATTCCATAAGGGGTAAATCTTGTCTTCAATTAGAAGGGTTTTTTTCTTGTTTGCAATGCTCTTCCATGACTCATGATGCAGACATTATTTTTTTTTAAGAATTGGAAATTAACACCTCAAACATTTGTTACTTGCAACAACAGAGGAAAACAGTAGTTCCAAGCATCTGGGAAATTTGGGTCAAAAATGAAGGAAGTCCAGTCTGATTAGGAACAGCTGAGATTTTATTGCCCTTTTTACGTAGACATTTGTTACATAGAAAACCTGAGAGAATGGTATTTCCCTTGTGTGAAACAAAATAGTAGTAAGTTGTGACAGCTGTAATATTAAAACCATGATGTTTTTTGTTCACTTCACACAACTGTAATGTTACAGAAATCAACAATCTCATGGATATATTTGGGTGATTACCAAGAAACGGCAGAACACAGAATACCCCTGCTACAATTGTCTTAAAAAGATTCTGTGGACAAAAGTCCACCCCAGGCAGAAAGCGTGCAGAGGATCTTCACAGCCCATAAATAGCCCAAAGAATGAACAGAGACAAAAAGAAAACAACAACAAAAAGAAGCAATGGATTTCTCAAAACTTAATCTACTACAAAGGCTTTATGACAAAAGTGATTTCATACAAGAAAGTTTTTGTTATTTCTGTTCACATTTATATTCTTTTATGGTGCTGTTTTACAGCAATGAGATGTTACTAGAGCCTGAGAAAGTAAAGCAGGCAAGTCTGATTACATTTTCCAAGTTGCATGAAGCAGCATATATTAGCAAAACCAGCAGCAACAAAAAAAAATTTGTATCTGAATGAACTGCTTTAATTGTCTCTTAGAAGGGCAAAATTTAAATAACTGTAAGTATGACTACAAAAGAAAATTGCTTTTATAGTGACTGCAGGTCATTAAAATAGTTAGCACTTGTGTTCTCATTCAGGATATATGGCTATGGCAAAGAAGTATGAAAATGCCCCTTGTGCTTAGTCTGCATCTTGCCAGTCCCTTGCATGAACTCTTTTGGCATACAGATGAGAGCAGCCAAAAGCTCTTTAGCTTGCCTCTGAGCTCTGTCTCCGATCATCCAGATGATAAAACTCCAGACTCTGGAGAAGGTTTGCAAGTTATGGGAGTCATGAATAAAAATCTTTGATATGAGACTGCTCGTACTGTACATGTAGATTTTCGTTCTTATGACTGATTCCTATACTTGGTGAGTGGCATACGGTTTGCTCCACATAAAATCTTTTTAACAAGTCTGAGGGTCTTGTCTGATACCTCCCCTCAGGAATCATAGGAAATACAGGAATGGACTCAGTGTGGCTGTTCACTGTTTCAGTTAAGGCAATTTTACTGAACCATGTGGCAATCTAATTTGTGTCTGTAGTGAGTAAGCTCCAGGAATATCTGCATGAGTCACCCAATTAATATCATATGTTGCCATTTACAACCAGCAGTCTACTTGGACAATCTGAGGCAAAAATCATTTTCCTTTGAATCTTCTGCAACCAAGCATGTCAGGTGAATGGACTGCATTCTGTGCAGAATATTATTTTTACTCTTTTAACACCTGAGGTGTACAGCACAGTGTCCCATCCCTGAATTAAGTCTTTGCATCAGTAAAGATTCGCTCTAACTAACAATGAACTATGATATTACAAGTGAGATAAATGTATGTCAAGTCTCACTTTTTTAATGTCTTTAAAAAACCAAAAGGTTTACTCTTTGCCAAATTAATTGAATCTAGAATTCATTCATTGATAGATGATGCAATAAGCAATGTATTAATGGTTAGTTGAAAGAGTGGCTGAATTAATGAAAATAATATCAGATGTTGTCTTTTCTGTTATTGTAATCTGGCTCATGAGTGAAAAAAAATTAAGATCATTTTTAGGAGTCCCTATATACTATTTGATGGGAGAAGAAAAACAGATGTCCTCAGAACAAAGACTAGTAATCTAGACTCTAGCAGTCTGAAATGCTGCTAAATTAGCTCTTATATAGTTTACAGATGATACTAGTTGTTTTAAAGATGTAGTCCAAAATATTTGGGATGAAGATTCTGATGGAATTCAGCCTCAACTTTAACATCCTACTAGACTACTTCTACCAATAATTCTTCAGATTGTCAAAACCAGATGCCAACCACTAAAGTCACGAAGACCTTAAGCAATGTACTTTTGTCAGAACTATGAAAATACCCTGTGATGGGTCTTGCTTTAAGCCCTACAAAACTAAGAATCAGTGGGAATCACATGAATAGATGTATCAGATATAACCCAGACTAAGCAAATATTTCCTGTGGACATAAATCTTCCTGCTTTAAAAGTAGATGACTAGATTGCTTCCTCAAATGTGAAAAGTCCATATTTTATAGGAGGAGAATTCACTTGTAAAAAGTGTGGTTTGGTGCATCCATATGGATTATCTGACTCATAGTTCATAAACAAGTTTCGGTAATGTCTACTGCATGCAGGACACTCATGGTGGGTTGTAAAAGTGACCCAGCCTTGCATCACCTTAAGGCCCTATCTATGCAGATACAGCCCATGGGGACATGTGTAGATAGCTAATCCCTGAGTTGTCCATAAGCCACAGACCAAATAGGGCAGCATTGTATCACACAAAGAACCAAAACCTGAGCTAAGCCTTGAAATCCCTCAACAAATAATACGTCCTGAGTCTCAATCCAAACCACTATTCAGTTGCCTGAGGAAGTAAGATAAAGAGAACCTGAAGGGTTTCAGTGTCAGTTTCAGCCAACAACCTTGTGTGTCCAGGCAATGTAATCCCATAAGGCATAGTCTTGCCCACAGTCATGTAAATCAGGGGATAAAAAACCTAAGATTCAGGTTAGGAACTAGGAGTCGCCCCTTCAACACTATATCTCACCTGTATGGAGATCCTTCCCCTTGGTCAGGACAGAGGCAAAGGCTACTTTTCTGGGGTTGAGAACCATTACCTAGAGGGGTAAGTGAATATTTAGCATGCTGTAATTTTGTAACCTCAGCCAATTACCTAACACACTTATAATATCTGGTGTGCTTTTTAGGTTGCTATAGTGTATTCTTGCTTTTAAATTGTAAAAGTGCATTCTTCCATTGTATCCATGAAAACCTGCAGTAGTGGCATATTAAAACTGTGGATGAAGCTCAAATGGTTCATTTCCTTGAGCCCTGAAGTCTAGTTTTTTTTCACCACAGTACCCTCTGGAGGCTATGAGAGAGTATAGGAATTTGCATTAGAATACTAACATTCTTACAAATGAAGTATGAACATAATTTTGTGAAGGCACAAAAAGAAAAGGCTGAAGAAATGTTAGAAAAATGATATGTGTCAATAGCACCTCTAGGTGAAGCAGGTCATCAAGATCAAAGCACATGGAAGAATCATTTCTCAAGATCAAGAAAACAAAGACAGACAAGCCATTGAGAAAAAAAATGGAAGGAAGATGAAGAAGAGCTGGAGGGTTAAGACTCCTGAACAAATGAGACAAAAAAATTAGCATATTGGCAAAGTTGCCCACTGACTCACAACAGATAAAATAGACCGAAAAGGCAAAAAAGATCTAATTCTTTCATATCCTGGTGAGCAGGTACCAAAGACATGTCTGAAAACCACTTACATATTATCAGTCATGGTAACTCAGGATACCTGAAAAGGACTTGAAAGCAACCACCCCTTTTCCTCTGGATTACAAAAAAGTAACTTTGGCCAGACTAACTGGATATCATGGCTTGTAGCTTGTGAGTATGAAAATTGAGTATGAAAGGATAAAAACAGCTGAGTGAAATCAGTTTTGCTTAAAATCAAAATCACCTTCTCTACCATCTCACATTCAATGTGCTACATTAGTTGCTACAGAAAAACTTTAGGACATAGTTAAGCTGGTTGGCTAGTCTGTTGGTATTCCTGACAGACATATGACTGTCCTATAGGTATGCCAGTCTCATGAGGATATGGTCTTAGAAAGACTGATCTTCACCCAACTATGTGTGTTATACTGTACATTGCTACAGAGCTAACATTTGAATTGCAGTCCTGACCAAAAATTAATAAAATCATATGCTATAATGTGATGTCATCAGCTTCAAGAATATGCTTATGTCTCAGGTTTGTGAAGGATTCCCATTTCACAAAAAACAGTGCTCACACACACAGATAATAAGCAGAAGCAATGTTATTCAAGCGAACCCAACTGGTTACCTAACATCCCTATATACATACTGATCCCAAGGTGGTAAACAAACCACCAAGCAGGAGGACGGCACGTAGGACAGTGCTCGGGGAGAGTAGTCGGTAGGTTCTAATGCCTTCTGCAGGGTATACCCTGGGCCAATATGTGCATCAGGTCGACCTTCAGAAATATTCATTCCATCTCCCCGCAGCAGCGGGTTACTTATAGATCTCCTGGTGCGGGTGTGGAAACTGCTTCGGCATCAGAGCACGCAGGGCCATTGCATGAACAGAGGCTGAACAGTATTTTTCCACCCACAGTGGCTAACAATGGTCATCCCCCGTGTTGAGCACGCATGGGGGTCTTGGGGCACCACTGGTGGTCGTTGCTTCATCAATCTTCAGCTCCCTCATCCCATCCTTGAGATGTCCTGTCATTGTTTGGTTCCTGATATCACTCGCCAGACAACAAGGAGCTGGCTAAGGCTATCTGATTGCTTGATTCCTTCGTGCACCTGCACATTCCAGACGTGGGAGCGAGTACTCTGCTCTCCAGTGCAGTGCAACAACAGATAGTGGTGTGCTGAAGAGACGCAACAACGGATCAACATGTTCCAGTACAGATACAGCTTGTATTCTTGACTGCGAAAGTGATACAAGAGATAGTAGACCTGGGGACTATTTAGACTCTCTTTCACACCACAGCCTCCTGATGTGGTGGTTTGGTTTATGTTTTGTTTAGTTTTTTTCTGGTTTTGGCCAGTGATTATTGGTTGTTTTTTGGTTTTGTTTTGGTTTGGCTTGTTTGTTTATCTGTCTGTGTGTGTGTGTGTGTGTGTGTGTCTCTGTGGTTGGTTGGTTGGTTGGTTGGTTGGTTGGTTGGTTGGTTGGTTGGTTTTTTTGTTTGTTTGTTTGTTTTCTGCTATTATTAGATTTCTGTTAGGACAATAAAAAAGAAATATGACTTACATTAAGTGGATTTGTCCATAAAGTGAGAAGCTCAAAATACTTCGCAAGTATTATTTCAAGATTTGTGCTAAGAAAGCTTGAATAATGGGCTAGTTTGAATCATTCCTGAAGTTATTTCAGATGGAATAATGCAAAAGTTTTGACTCTGTTCACTTCAAATTCATATTATCTGATGCTCAGAAGTGGATCCACAGCCAGTCATCTAATTGTGAGATGGTATGAAATATGCCAATTTACCCATTAAACAGTCACATTACAGATGGGAATATAATGTTTGTTCGTCAGAAATTAAAAAAAGAAAAAGTTAAAAGTTCAGATTTCTTTCTTGGTAATATCTACTTTTAAGCAGATTAAGAAAAAGTTTTAGCAATTTCCTACTGATTCTTGGACATAGGGTGAGACCTATAGCAGTTTAAGAAAGCTATCTTACATAAACCAGATTTTTACCACATATAATTTATTTTTTTTTTTTTTTACTTTACATCTGAAGAACAGTGTGTAAATAAAGAATCAGTAGCTGCTAGGAAAACATATCAAATTCACATATAACAGCAGTAGAAAGCCTCTTACTATATATTATGTGAAATAAATATATAAACTCTACACTTAAAATTGTACCTTTAAGACTGCGAAATTCCCCTGGGGTCTCTTCAAGCCTGAATTACTCCATGATTCTGTGACAGTGAGTCAGTTTTTTTTGAGGAGGAAACTCCACTGGGTGTATTTAAATTGCAAGAATAAATTCTAAAGAAAACTTGGGGCATTTTCAGATAAATACCTCTGCAAAAATAGAGTTTAGTGAAAGAGAATCATCATCGAGATACCTTTTATCTGCTTAATATTAACAGAAAATTTTCTAAACTGTATTGTGTATGTAGACATTATTAATAGCAAGTTAACAATCCCTGTAATGCATGCATTTATTTTATTTTTAAATTCTTGTTTCACATTCAACCTGTCTATGTTTGAATGGTGTAGAATGGAAAAGACTTAAAGGTCTTTTCCATTCTAAATGATTATTAGACTCTATAAGTTCTCACTTTCTACAAATGTGATAGGAAGGCCTTTGAGCTTCATGCTTCTATGACAGGGATTCATTTTTCATACTGCAGGAGTCAATGGAAGGACTCGCCTCTAACTCCAGCAGTGTAAAAGCAACAATGATGCCACTTTATTCTGCAGCTTCCTTACCTCCAACCAAAGGCAGAGCCTGCTTCAGTCTTGTCATACCCTAGGAAGCTAAAAAAGTACACTTTGCCCTTCTTGCCCTGTGGCAAGATCATGCAAGCTGAAATTTTCATTCCCCTGTCTATGTAAGCATTCAGACAACCAACCTGTCCACCATCCTAAGCTGCACTTAGCCATGCCCATTATTTCTGTAGAATTTCCTATCTTGTTTCTCAAGTGCTAGAAATGGAATGAAATAAAACTTTGTTTCCTACTTGCTTGACTGTTACAGGAAAAACAGCAGTCAGCACAAAAAGTGTGCAATATGAATAGCTGAATTTTGGAAATTAGTCTTCAAATATGTTTTTTATTTTCATGGAAAAGTGAATGTATTAATAATAATGTAGGAGAAGAAGGCTGCCATAACAATGGAGGTAAGAAATTGACAAGTATCCCTGAATAACAGATTATGTTCACAGAATAAGTTAAGATTTCATGGACATATTATTGTCTCATGCTACAAAGTGTATCATGCTTTTATTATTTTTGTCTGTCAGTCTTCAATATAGTCAAACTACACTGCAAAGTTAATCTCTCAGTACTGGATACACATTACATAAGGATCTTGCTCACATAAATATATCCTATACAGAATAAAGAAAAGTCATGTGGTAAGTAGCTTGTTTTTAGAGAAAAGTTGGTCCTTCATTTCTGGTAGTTGTACAGACTGATAAGGTCTCCCCTGAGCCTTCTTTTCTTCTGGTTAAACAACCCCAGCTCCCTCAGTTGCTCCTCCTAGGATTTGTGCTCTCAATCCTTCACCAGCCTCATTGCTCTTCTTTGGACAAACTTCAGCACTTCAATGTCCTTTTTTGTAATGAGGGGCTCAACACCGAAAACAGTGTTCGAGATGCAGCCTCACCAATGCTGAATACAGGGGGACAATCACTGCCGTAGTCCTGCTGAACCATGCTATTCCTGATACAGGCCAGGATGCAATTGGCCTTCTTGGCCACCTAGGCACACTGCTGGCTCATGTTCAGCTGATTGCAATCAGCACCCCCAGGTCCTTTTACAAGGGGCAGCTTTTCAACCACTCTTCCCCAGGCCTGTAATATTGCAGGGATTTGTCCAAGTACAGGACCTGGCACTTGGACTTGTTAAACATCATACTATACCCTGGGATGAGGCCATCCTGTTTATACATAAAAACTGGGGGATGAGAGGCTGGAGAGCAGCAGTGCAGAGAGAGATCTGGGGGTTTGGGTTCATGACAAGTTGAGTACGAATCAACAAGGTGCCTTGGCAGACAAAAAGGGCCAACTGTGTCCTGGGGTGCCTCAAGCACAGCATTGCTAGCAGGTCAAGGGAGGTGATTGCCCCAGTCTACACTGCACAGGTGAAGCCCCACCTTGAGTAGTGTGTGCGGTTTGGGGCGCTTCCATTTAAGACATCCATCAGGCTATCAATGTGTGTCCAGAAGAGAGCGACCAAAATGGCGAAAGGCCTCAAGGGCAAGATATTGAGGAGCAGCTGAGTTCACTTGGTTAGTTCAGCATCGAGAGGAGAAAGCTGAGTAGTGACCTGATTGCATCTTACAACTTTTTTAAGGGCATCAGAGAAGGGGGAGGTGCTGATCTCCTCTCCCTGGTGTTCTGTGATAAGACACAAGGAAATGGAAAGAAGCTGCATCAGGGAAAGTTTGGATTGAAAATTAGGAAAAGGTTCTTCATTGACACACTGGAACAAGCTCCCCAGGGAAGCGGTCACAGCACCAGGCCTGTCAGATTGTCTTCAAGGAGTATTTGATCATGCAGTTTAGTATTAGGTAATCCTTCAAGGAGCAGGGAGCAGGACTCCATGATCCTTGTGGGCCCATTCCAATTTAAGATATTTTATAATTCTATGATTCTATAGCCTTCTTTTGGATAGTTCAAATTGCAACCCTGGAAGACTAATGCTTCTCTTCAAATTCAGCTTTAATTTTGAAAAAGGAGGATGTGACTTAACTCTTACCAACTCAAGCCCACTTAAATTTGACCTTATGCTTATCACTGCTGCAATCACTACTGTTTCAGAAAAGACATCCATCAAGACCACTGTGCCATATTCAAACATTTCTACCTACATACCAACAACTTCTTACAAAAAGCCTGAGAAAGCTGCTCCAGATTGTAACAGACACTGAAACACAAATGACAAATCTTTTTAACTGATAGGTAAGAGAACCATTAGCTCTAATGCATAATCTCCTGCTTCTTAAGCCAAAGCCCTATTGCTATCCAAAGAAGAATCCTCCAGTCTATATTGCTAGGAAATAAATTTGAACACATGAAATAATTTTTATTACTTCATAACTACTTAATACAATAGATCAACTCATTTCCATTGCAAATTTTGGTCCCACATCAAGCCTGGCGGTTCCCTTAAGAGCTGGTTGAATTTATTCAGAGAATATTTCTTGAAGAAGTGATTTTTCAGCTAAAACACTTTTTTTTCCATGGAAAAATAAAAAAAAAAAAAAAATCACTTGAGTTAACTTTTTTGAATTATTTTCTATGGAAACTATACTTTTGCAAGTAGTCTGCATACTTGTTTACATGCCCACCTGTATATCTTTTAACCCCAAATAAGTTTTGGACCTTCTGGTTTATTCAACATAATTTATTATTTAAATTTAAAAACTACAATTTTGTGAAAAATTTGGTTGGAAACAGCACCAAAAAAAATTTGCTAGGATTTCTTAGCCCAGATAAGAAGACTACATCATGTTGAAGAACAAAGAATTCACAAGGACAGGAGTCTCCTTCTGTCCTGACAATGAAAGAAAAAACAGTCACACCTCTTACTTATCTGCATGTGCAAACAGTAATAAAAATGTCTGGGTTTTGTGGGGTTTTTTGGTTGTTTGTTTTTGTGTGTGTGTATGTTAGAATATTTTGAAGTACATAAAAGCTTATTTTGGTTTTTAGCGGAAAAAAACCAAATTGCCCCTTTTTTCTCATTTAGAGAAAAAAATCTTGAAAGATAGGAACATAAAAGACTGTAGGTTTTGTTTCTGATGTTTTTATAAAAAATTGTTGCATTTTTATGAAGTAGATAGATAGTTTTTATTTCTATTTTCAGAACTGTGTTTGCAGATCTTATGGTGTGGTTTTTATGAATACTGAGATATATAATGAACTTATGTTCCTGCTAGTTAACAAGAGGCCTTAATACAGCCAACATAAAGACTAATTTAGTTCTCATAGGATTAATTAAGCAGATTTGAAGGAGCGGAAAACTGTGTTTTGTTTAACTTAGATTGATAAAATTAGGTTTATAATTTAAATGAGTATTCTCCTCATTCTTTAATTAATTTATTTACTTAAAAGGGGAAAAATAAAAAAAAAATACAGAAGAGGAAAAGTTCAGATAATGCCAGACTCTTTGTCAAGCAGTGAAAATTTTGTATTATACACACAAATTCAGTATAGTGAAATAATGTCAGTTCTGTGACATTTATGCAGTAATTTTGTTTCTGTCACATCACTCTAGGTTCCATTCCTCCTGGTTCAGGCTACTGATTTAGCCATTTTTGGGTCCAACATTTTGGTCAAATTAAAAGTACATAGAGAAAACAACAAATGGAGGTGGGGAGAAAAAAAAAAAGGAAAAGAAAACCTAAGGCAAAGTACATGAAGAAAAAGAGAACTAGAACAAAGGTTTTTACAAGTGAGATCAAATCTCAGATTTGGATGAGGTGCCTTTCCCCAGAAGGTACTTAACACTTTGCCTGTTAGATCCCCCAAACTTCTGTCCCTGGCACTAATAAAAGTCCTCCAATATATGCCTTTGACTACAAATACTGCTTGGAACAACCACACGTGATGAGCTGCAAAGCTTCCAAGATGCTGGACAATCTCCCAGAGCACAGCTCTAGGAAGTGACTTTTGAAGAGGTTATTTATCGTTAGAGTGGTCTCCTGCCTATGTCTAGTCAGAAGGGTCTACTGTTCTGATCTTGTCTTAATCCTCCAAGCCATGACACTACTCCTTGGTATGCAACTGTTCTTTGACAAATGGTCCTACTTACCTTACCCTGTCTTTTGTACCTTGGTTGTTCAGAATCTTTGTAGACCATTTAGATCTACAAGCCACTCACACAGATGTCAGGAAGTGAGAAAAAATAAGATAAATGAGGAAAAAGTTCCTGGAGAGACTGGAAGCTGATTTACTATTTCTTTAACTTGAGATTACTTGGAACATGAAAGGTAGGTAAAATGCAGATTTTATGCAGAGTAAGAAGACACCAGAGATTGTCTGCATTTGCATCTCTGTCAAGCTATGGTATAAGTTGCAACTACAAGAGGTCTCAAGCAGAATAAGTCCTCTGTCCCCCCAAAATCCGGTACAAATCTGTTCAGAGCTGGAAATTTGTAGACACTGAGTTTTACTGGCCAATGGTCACAGATCCAGAGAAAACAGAAGCTAGAGAAAAATCTTACAGAGTGAACAGATCAGCCAGTAAATTTAATTAGCTTTGGAATTACAACCTCCTGCTAACATTTAATTCCTCTCATATTCAGGGAAAGAAACTTTAGACAATATTTGTAAATAAATAGTCTTGTATCAAAGATACTTTACTGTGTCTTCAGTCTCTGACATAATTTTCCCATTTTCCCCAAAACTTGCAAGGATTTGAATTTCTGACCAGACGCTTCAGTCAAAAGGGATCGTACAACAGTTAGGTTCACCATACATTTTCAGTTCCTGAGCAAATACCTTTTTTTTTTTCATTTCATTTTCATTTTTCATTTAAACTGACATATTTTGACATGGATCGCACTCTTTGTATTGACTGTGAAAACTTCAAGGAAAATACTCATATTGAAAGTGTAGGTGCATATCAGTTTTGAAATTCTGCCATCTAGTGTACTGCAAAATATTTAGAACAACTGCTGATAAAGATAGTTTGTAGGCTTGTTCTTGTAGTTCTACGTCCAAGACTGCTGACAATGATAAGACCGATAAAACTCCCATTGACTACAGTGGTGCAGGATTTGGTACTAGATGTTAGGCTGGTTTAATATTTGCAAACATTGTGAAGTTTTACATGCCACCGGGTTTTTTTTAAGTTCTCTGAACTTTATGACAATCTGCTGTAATTCTGATATATTACTTCTGTATCAGTAGTCATTAAGAGTAGTATTTAGCTCTTTTTTCTACTGTTCACACTGATCCTTACAGTCACATTTCCATGAATTGGAAAATAAAAAAGAAGGAACGAATGCATGTGTGAATGAATACATGTAACTTTTTTATACACACAGGCACATACACTGCTATCACTTTTCAGATAACAGTCACGATCTCCAGTTGTTTTACAAGAAGAGCAGCAGACCCTTCCACGGCAGTGAAGAATTCTCAAGAATTAATTGGGATTATGTTGGGCTCTCATTTTTCCCCACCCCCTGCAGAAAAGGAGCATGAAACAAAGCATCCTCTCCAGAAGTCTCTCACCTCCCTTTTCTCAGACACCTTAAAATAATAATCCTTTAGATCTCCCTATTTGATTGCTCCTTCTCAATAGATGTTGTCAGTTTAGGATGGAGATTTAGTACAAAGTGGAGCTATGGAGTTTGAAAATCCCGAACTGAAATTCATGGGTTCATGGTGTTAACTTCACCATGGTCCTGTTTCCATTTAAAGCCTGTTTTTCTGGGCTCTGTCTAATACAGATTTAAAACCAAGAGTTCCAGGCTTCCTCTAATTCAAATGTATTTGTCCTGGAACCATTCCCAAACTAGAGTGGCTAGTGTTTTGTCCATGAAACCCTCTCTTTTGGCACACTGTGACAGAAAGCCATCTCCACTGTGGTCAAGATGTGAGACATTCTGCAACACTCCACCCTTTTTGGAATCTAAGCTCCCTTGGTGGTCTCCACTTAGTTCGTAGCACTCTTTCTGAGGATCCCAGATGCGTGCCAGAGCAGCAGAGTACACAGAGAAAGAGCTCAGCTCTTTGGTTTGCATATTTTTAGCAAACTTTTTTATGCAGATCTCACTGTGCCTGTGTTTTCCTTCCTGTTTTAACTTTTTTTGGTCCTCCAGGCAACCATGAAAACATATCAAATTCCCATCCTTTCCAACTTTGTCCAGGAACGTGGACAATTTTCCATATGTTCTTGGTTAATTCTTTCACAACGTTCTGTTACCATCAATTTTCAAACAACAGTTAGATAAATTTAATTTGGCACATACCCCTCCTTCTTCTGACAGAAGGTAATCTAAAACAATCCAATGCTGAAAAATAGCGTCTCTCATTTGTGTGGTCTGATGTGCTAAAAGGTCTAAAGCCTCAGCTGTTTGATTGGTGATTATTTCTAATATCTTTTGTAGTCTAATGATTCTATTAAAGTTATAAATTTGATCTCTCACTCCATGTATGATTTCATGACAGTTCCATGTAACTGAACCTTAATATTCTATAATCCATTGAGCAGGCCACTCATCTTTCCCCCATGATTTTCCAGCACCCTTGGAAAGGGAGGTGTCTACGGATTGTTTGTTATACTTTAGATCAACATATAATATCATTCCCAGATCATCACCTTATTGCTGGCCCAATCAGGCAGTAAGCACAGACTTTTTTTTCCATATATCCAATAGTGTCATTTCAAGGCACACATTACATTTTTCTCCATTCACATCTTCTGACCACCAACTTCCAGGCTTTTACCTTTCTGTGTCACTGTCACTAAACCAACTCTACTTCAATATATCGAATTTTTGGGTACAATTACAGACATTGCCCCAAGTAAAATTTTCATATCTGCATGACTGTAGAAAAGTCCACTGACATTCACTACTTCCTACATAAATTCTTTCATTCTGTGTAAGGCAGATGATTCCTTTACTTACTGCATACAACTGCCAATTCATTCAGTCAGCTCCCTGTACCAAATTATCATTAATATGAATAAAATTACTTGCCAAATATTCTAAAACTAAAGGTCCTCCTACCCACAGCCAACATTCTTCTCCTAAGGGGCCCCCACATGTCTAACACAAGGTGAGAGTCTATACAGCAGCAATTTCTACTCCTGTCTTCATGAATTGGTTAGATCCCCAAATGCTAACCACTGTCATTTCTGACTGAACCCACTGAGGCCACAATGAACAAGACCATTCTCACCTGCACAATGGTTTTCCCCCTTAAACCTAAAATAATCATTGTTAAAAGGATCCAGGGCATCATTGATGAGGGATGAAATTGGCAATGACCTCCTGGATGTCATCAATCCTTTTTGATGGAGTTCTCTTTGCATGTGGAGTGGGATGCCTCTTGCATCTGTGATTCTTCTAGCAGGGTGCATGAACAAAAGAAAACAAAGAAAGTCATTTGGTTCTAAGTGGGTACCAACATTAGAAAGATGGAACAATCTACCTCGTAATAATTTTGTGCTCTTTCCAAAAAGCAACTTTTTCCCTCCAGGCATGTTTGTTCAATGGCGTATCTAGTACCAGAGGTACAGCTCCCACAGTGAGAGTTCAACCAAAACTGCTTGGCCTGGAAAATGCGACAGATTCTTGGGATGTTCAGGGCCACATGGTAATGTTATAATGACTGGAGCCTTTGGACAAAAGGCTGCAATTTTCAAGCATCCATTTATTCCCTGCCGAATGTTAACACCGGTCAAAATGTCTTGTAACCCTTTGGCCCATCCTGGTTTATGTGGTTCAAGGAAGAACTTCAACAAGCCATTTGTTCTTTTCACAATACCACTGGCTGCAGGTAATGTGGGGTACAGTACACCCACAAGGTTCCCTCCTGAGCTGCCCATTCTTGGACTGTTTTGGCAGTAAAGTGGGAATCATTATCCGACTGAATTGATTGAGGTCTGGGGAAAATGCTAAACCACTCCTTCAGGGCTTTCACCGTGTTTTCCTTAGTTGCTCTAAAAAATGCTTCAGCTTGGACCAATCCTGACACTATTTCCACTCCAACCAATGCATAATGCTTTCCCTCTGATTTTTGGAAGGGGCCAATGTAGTCCACCTGCCAGGCCTCCCACAGACCATTCCCCTCCCTCAAGTGTAGGGGGTCATCTTCCAGAGGGTGTCTTTCAAAGCGGGTACCAGATTGCTCCCAAGCAGACACACAAGTTTTGCATTTGCCCCTGGTAACTGGCCACCCTCAGGCTTGGGCCTCACAATAGAGATCCTTAACCCTCAAATGTGTTCTCTTTGCATGTAGCCATTCAAACAATCACTCCCAATCTTCTGCTATTTGGGTGTTTTGCAGGGGAGCCAGTCGGGCCAGCCCATCAGCTTTGCTATTCCACTGGCTAGGAGGGATGCCATCATGTTGGCGGGAAGCCACCCAGCCCACTGCAGACTCTCCTTGCCTGGCAATGGTCACAAGTTTTTGCCATTTCTCCTTCTTCCATACAGGTGTCCTATTGACCTCCCACCCATTCTGTTCCCAAAATGGAAGCCATTCAGTGCAACCCTTAAACACAGCATGGAATCAGTATAGGTATAGACAGGACAAGCAGACTGAGCTTCATACCGAAAAACACTCCATACTGAGATTACTTCTCCTCCTTCAGCACTCTCTCTCCTTCTGTAATTATCTGTCCATCAATGTATAAACGAAGTGCTACAGCTCAACATCTCCAGGCTTTTTCTTCCCACTTGGAAGTGCATCAGTAAACCAAACACTCTGCAACTGCCCAGAGAATGGAGGGGCTACTTCTGTTACGGGGGGAGTTGACTCTTTCCTTTGTCTGGGCCCTTTTCCTCCTGGATGGTTGGCATCTTTGTGGCTCCCTCAGACACTGAGAAAATGTCGCAATAATGTTCTATCTGGGCATACCATTTCTGCACAGAGACTCCCTGGACCACCTTGTTAGGGGGTTCCTGCCAAAACTGTTTGATCACCTGAAATGGGCTTCTAAGCACTATAGATTGTTACTGAATAGTTCATTCAGCTTCTCTCAGGGCTAAACTAACCACAAACAAACCCTTTTCCCAAACTGTGTATCTTTTTTCAGCATCTTTAAAACTGCAAGAATAGAACCCAGTGGGTTGCTTGGGTCCTTCAGGCCCTTCTGCCATAAATGTATTGATATTCTGCTCTTGGCAAATCCCCATTCAGTATGGACGGGGGTTGTAGGATGGATGGGACCAAGGGCTTGATGGGCAGTTATTTCAAACACCAGCAAATGTAACAGCTTTTCATGGTGCTCTGTCCCTTCCCAGTGGGTGCCTTTTCACAAAAAGCCACACAGGGGTCTTGCAATAACTGAAAAATGAGGAATATGTTTTCACCAAAACACGAGTAACCCAAGTGCATGCTGTAAATCCTTTTTCAACTCTGGCATCTTAATCTGGTCTAATGATGACAGAATGTCCAGTGGAACATAGGTCATTCCTCCTTTCCACCAAATTCCTAAGAACTTCACTTCACTTGAGGACATTTGGATTTTCTTAGGTGGAACTTGCAGTCCTAAACTTTCTAGGTGGGAAATTATATTATTCTGAGTTATTCAAACACTTTCTATTCCATCTCCTCCTGCAAAAAATATCATCAATATACTGGTAAGTATTAACTCCTTTCTCTCCCTGGACTACTTTTAATACCTGTACCAAAACATGGTGGGCTAAGTTGGGGGAGTGTTTAAATCCCTGGGGGAGTTGGGTGAAGGTGAATTGTTAACTTTCTCTGGTAAAGGCAAAAAGCTCTTGGTTCTCAGGTTGCACAGGGACCATGAAAATTTGCATTAAGTTGATCATAGTCTATGGTCAGTCTCCACTTGCCATTTGTTTTTCACACTGGCCACACCAGCGAGTTAAAAGGAAAGTGGGTAAGAATGTTGATGCCTTGTCCTTCTAAGTCCTCTATCAGCAATGTTATCCCCTCCCTGGCTGCCAGAGGTATTGGACAGGGATTAATATTTGTAATTCTTGAAGAGGGGATGGGTGATGAAGCTTGCAACAGCCAGATATCTATTGCAGGAGAACCAAACAACCACTGCCTCCCCTTATCATCCATCCAGGTCCTCCCTTTTAGAACATCAGGTCCTGGGGGGTTGATTTCTGAGAGGCAGGATTCCAAAAAAACACAGAAAATATTCTTGATCTGGATTTTCTAAGAGGTTCTGCTGCTGTTAAACATCAAGACATTCCCTCTAAGAAACATTAAGTGGTTTCTCTACTTAAATACAAATCCCAGCCTTCACACAATACATCTATCTTTTGAACCCTGTCTCATTTCTGTATTGTCAATTAATGGGGTCAACAGAAAGACATAGACACCAAAAGAAAAAGCAGTCTTATTTTACTGTGTATTTCAAGGTAATACAAAAACAAGGTAGTGCATTTAATCAGGAAGATAAGCTTATTATGCTCTAGTTTAAACAGCAGAGAAAATCAGCATCTAATCATTACTACACAAAGTTTAGTGATAGTGATGAGGAAAGATACATAACCAATTGACCTAATCCTTTACCATCATCCAGATCCACATTTGCTAGAGAGCCCTGGTTGCAGTGAGGATTTGAAGAGCCTTTCCCAGCCCACTGGGTAAAAGATCAAGGGACTTGATGGTTCCTGGTAGTTAAAAATAGTCCCAGTCCCCAATACCCTTCCTTGTACTTCTCACTCAATAAAATCTGGTTTCCCCTGACACAATACTTTCCACACAGACTCCATCTCCAACTCCCTAGGAGTTTGAACAAAGTCCTTTTTTAAGTTCACCAAGTCGGTGATGATTTAGGGCATCTCCTTGGTTGTAATTTGGAG
>WTSP01019392.1:0-35109 GCA_025331215.1 Actenoides lindsayi | reverse complement strand
CCTGGGTGACCCTGCTCTGGCAGGGGGGTTGGACTTGATCTCCAGAGGTCCCTTCCAACCCCCACCATTCTATGATTGTGGTAAACGAAGAGATCTATTCCTGCAGCAGAGATCATTCAGCCTCAGGGGACCAAAACCTACTATCAAAATAGTTTCCATTTTTCCAGCTGCAGTTGGTAGTTCAGGAGAAGTAGGAGGCTCTGTCAGAGGGGAAGAGAAAGAAGAAACAGGGGAGAAAAAATGGTAACTCCAGCCTTGGGAAGACACCTGACTTTTGGTATATTGGCCACTGGGGTCCTACTGCAGCAGGTTGTTCACCTCAGCACTCCACTTTGCTAAATGACAACTCACTACGGAAATGATCCCATCTGTCTGACAGACACAGACCCCAGGGACTCTCCATCCACCCTCCCGTGCCAGCACTCCGGGGCCTCTGACACAGGCATCACGCATGCTTGGTCTCAGCTCTCCCGCCAGCCTCTGCACTGCATGTTTGAACCCATGCCTCCTAAATGCTGGGTCTTGATTCCCTAACCAGCAGCGCAAGGTTTGCTCTGACTCCTATCAGGTCTGAGAAGAAGCCAGGACTGGAAGAAGGTTCCCAGGCCCAAATGAACTTAGGTAGAAGGATGAAATGCTGGGAAATGTTGAACACTTCCCTCCTACAGATCCTGGCTGAAAGAGCAGGGAACCTCCAAACATGATTTTAAAAAAGAGAAGAAGGGAGAAAGGAGCAGATTAACTCTTCAGGAGTATGTATGCTGGAAATGCAGCTGCTTTGGTAGCTGGAAGTGAATTCAAATAGCTTCAGGTGGACAGGACCTGCTAGATCCCAGTCCACAAGGAAAAGGAGAAGCTAGAGCTGACAAGTGACCTCTGTCACTTGCCCTAACTTCCACGATGACCCCGTCTTACATTCTTGACCTCAATGAAGCTTCCCCAGTTTTTCTACTCTGCCTTCCCCCTCATCCCAACTTCTTAATCTCCTCACTGTACCAACTTTTCCCTCCCTCTCATACTTCTTTCCTCCCAATCATTCTAAAGTGACCAATGAGCATTTTGCAGCACTGGGGAGGCTGCACTTCGAGCACTGGGTTCAGTTTTGGGTGCCACAGGATAAGAAAGTGATTGAGGTGCTGGAGTGGGTCCAGAGAAGTACTGTGAGGAGTGGCTGAGGGAGCTGGGGTTGTTTAGTCCAGAGAAGAGGAGGCTGAGAGGAGACCTTTTTGCTCTCTACAACAACCTGAAGAGAGGTTGTACAGAGGTGGGTGTTGGTCTCTTCCCATAAGTCACAACTGATCGAACAAGAGGAAATGGCATCAAGTTGCACCAGGGGAGGTTTAGGTTGGGCATCAGCAAAAACTTCTCTACAGTTATCACAGACCGGAACAGGCTGCCCAGGGAAGTGTTTGAATCACCATCCCTGGATATTTAAAAGCCATCTAGATAAGATGCTCAAGGATATGGTGTAGTAATGGCCCTGGTAGAGTTAGATAACATCTGGACTTGATGATCTTAAAGATCTTTTTCAACCAGAGTAATTCTGTGATTTCCTACATTTTCTGCTGTGCACAGACTATACCTCCTCCCCCTCGAAGAAAAAGCAGCAATAAATGAAGACTGGAGTTGGACACCATCCAACCAATCAATGTCTGAGAAAGTCAACACCAACGTCAGTGGAACACATGGCAGATTCAAGTACTACTAAACATCCCTTTAAGAAACCCAGCTCAAAAGACTAAAGTTGGGTGGAAGTCCCAGCAGCTTGGCATACTGTATGTACACCAGATAAGCAGCGTATGCTGGAGATGAACCTGTAAGAGGAGCAAACGTGTTTTCAAATGTCAGCACTGCCCTTTGAGGTAGCAGACTCCATGTACTGGGCAAGGAAAATTTCAAGTACTTGAACTCATCGGTACACTACCAAATCATTATGTTAACCCTGAGACCTGAATGCTCCTACACTGCATGTGCTGAGCCCTGTCAAGATCAAACACCTCCGTCTCCAGAGCTCATTGCTAGTTCTGCCTTCTTTGTCCCAACAGCCCTACCCGTACTCAGAAGGACATACACGTTTTAGCATGAGATAAATAAGGCTGCAGTCTCAGAGTCATTGGATGAGGTGACCTTTAAATAGGGAGGGGTTCTTAGCTCTATGGTCTGATGCCACACACTGAGCACTGGAAATAATGACAAATGGCTAATCACTGCTGCTTGATGCAGTGAACATTGCCTGTCCCACCCTCTCTGCGCAGCATTCAAGAAAATCCAAACATATTTTCAAATGAGGTGCCACTCCAGATCTCGCCCTGGACACAACTAGTGTTTCCACAACAAAGAAGCTTCCCTGCCTAGAAAGGGAAGCTCCTGTAGCCTTTCACTTCTATTCTGCTTAGTTTTTACCCAGGAACATCTACGTTTTGCATCTCTCAGGTATGTTGAACTAGAAATACTGCAGGAGCTTGAAGTGAATTTTACAAAGACTTTTTTTTTACTGAATTAAATATGAAAATTAATAATATAACTGTATATAATATAAATATAACTAGCTCCCCTTACAAAATTCTGGTTTGAAATGTCAATTTCATAACATCTTCTATTCTGAATCCCTCCCAGACAGATGTCTGTGGTGGTGACATCAGTCTTGCCAATAAAAGCTGACAGGACAAGGTCAGAGCTTCTAGGTGGGAGCACTGATGATAAGCACAGGAAGTTCCACCTCAACACAAAAAAATACTTCTTCACTGTGAGAGTGACAGAGCCTGGAACAGGCCTCCCAGAGAGGTTGTGGAGTCTCCCTCTCTGGAGACTTTCAAACCCCCCTGGATCTGTTCCTGTGTGGCCTGTCCTGGGTGACCCTGCTCTGGCAGGGGGGTTGGACTCACTGATCTCCAGAGGTCCCTTCCAGCCCCCACCATGCAATAATTCTATGATGCTTCTGGCTCCTGGAAAGGCAGGAGGTAGTTTGGATTTTTTCCTTCAAAAAGGTGATAGCAGAGGCCTTTTGCAGTTTGGGGTTACAGCAGCATTTCCCCATTCTTGTCTTGCTATTAAGAGGATGAAAATGACCTGAAACAGTTTAAGGCATCTCTTTAATTCCTCTTACCAGCAAACCACTTTCCCCTACACTCAACTGCCATTGCTGCATTCAGTAGAGAAACGTGCTTGCTCACTTAAAGGGTCATCCAATAATGTTACCAGAATTCAGTTTTAATGTTTAATACGAATAGAAAGGATTAGAAAACATTGCACTTTCTCTAATGCAATTATTTTATCCAGCTCGCAGAGCAAGGGTGTTAGCATTTTTAAGACCTTGTTCTTTATAAATTTGTACTTTCAATGGGCTTATGTACTCAGTGCAGCGGGAATGAGCGGGTGCCACTGTGAGGATAACGGCTTTAAAAATCAACTA
Organism: Actenoides lindsayi; assembly: GCA_025331215.1. Taxonomy (NCBI): domain Eukaryota; kingdom Metazoa; phylum Chordata; class Aves; order Coraciiformes; family Alcedinidae; genus Actenoides; species Actenoides lindsayi. The sequence goes on along the minus strand of WTSP01019392.1, from coordinate 31,697 downwards.
CAACAGCACTGATCCAGTTATGTGCAATACCTTCAACAATCATGCTGAATCCTTCAACAATCACCTCCTCTTTCAAAAATCACCGGAACAAATAGTAGAAGCAGTGGGCTGAGAGGCTAATTAATCATGTGTGCAAGAGACGAAAACATTTCAGTGGCATCTTGCTGGAGAACAGCGGCAGATCAGAAGTCACGAACACACACTCTGACAGCATGTTCCTAGAGAACTGTTGCAGCGACAGAAATGAGAGAAGCTCCATTTTAACAACACTCCCTCCCGTCCAGAGGTTTTTGACCCCTTAGGTTTATCTGAACCATCGAATGAGGTGAGCTCTGGGGGCAATGAAAGCAGGTAAGAAAGTAACATCAGCATTAAGAAAACCATCCAGGCCTTTCAGTGATGCTCAGGGCAGTTATTTACTTACTGACTGCTTTGGCAGTTAGGCTAGTAAATGAACAGTTCCTGCTCCCCATGAGAAAGCTCTCCTCTGTTCAGAGCTCCTTCAGCTTCTGCCAAATTGCTCACTGTTGTTCTACCTGCAATGCCTGCAGATATACAGAAACAGCCAGATACAATTCAGCTATGGATTTCATTTTACAGCATCGCTGTAAGTCACAGGGGTTTGTTTCTGAGCAGTTATTTTCATAGAATCATAGAATTGTCAGGGTTGGAAGGGACCTTAAGGATCATCCAGTTCCAACCCCCCTGCCATGGGCAGGGACACCTCCCGCTAGAAATATACTGGGTGAAATTTTACTCCTGTGTAAGGGAGGACACTTTGCATTTAGAGTCAACGCACATGAGACTCCTGGTTGGTCTGAAGCTGAAATTAGGCATTACTTTCTGATGCATCAGGGCATGCCTCCAGAAGCTCATTTTCATCGACCTCAAAGTTTAACAAGCTGTGTTCATTTCCAAAGAAGGAGAGAAAGAAAAGACCCTAAGGCAGAAGAACAAGTCCTTGACTTCTCTAGACAGTCCAGGGCGTTTTACAACAACACTTGCGCAGCTCCACCAGCATTAACAGGAGTTGGACCATGACAGGTTTCCAGATGCAATTGCTCATCCAAGAAAACAGTGTAAACTTCAGACTTCTTCAAAGGAAAAGTTGATAATATAATGGCAAAAAGTCTCATGACAATGCTCAGTTCCCATGCTTGCAAAGTTCAGGGTAGCTACAAAGATACTCTTAGGGCTGTCAACAGCGTAAGTAGCATTTTCAAAAGCATCAGACTAATCTGAGAGTCTAAATAGCATTTTCAAATAATATTTCAGTACTGGGAGTAAAGGCAAAGGAGATCTTTAACCATTTTCACCCAAAAACCCTGAGCCTGGAAATGAAGGCAGATTGGAAGATATTGACTGCAGACAACCAATGAAAGGCAAAGTGAAAATATTCCCTCCTCCTCTGTAGAACTGTAAGATTTCATTTCATGAAATGAAAACGTGAAATGCAAGAGCAACAAATTTAGAACGAAACGTGAAGAATTCCAGTTGTGCTTACAGCTGTAACTCATGAAAAAGTGCAGCTGGATTTAGGAAGATGGAACACGTTCATGACTCATGGCTGACGACATACGGTTCCCTTAATAATTGAACTACTCCTACAGTGGCTTTAACTCTTCTCGTTTCTGTCAGAATGAGGTCTGTGGAGAGGTGACAAGTTGCCTGTTCAAGGAAGCGCTGTTAGTTTTGCTCAGTGCTGAGTGTTGTGCAAGTGTGTAATGAAATACGCTGAGGGCTTTTTCTCCTGAGCACCAGTTGGTGATCATCGCCAAAGACAGAACGCTGAGCACACCAAACGACAGGCTAACCCTGTAAATAGCCATGCTGCAGATCTCTGAATTAGCCCTGAGCATGTCAGAACACAGAGCTGACTCAAGGTTTTGCTCGGTGTAGCCAGAGGTGATTTTCTCCTTACCAAAGACAGGGATGCAGGCTTTTTAGGCCACCAAGTACGAGGGGAGAGATCAAAGAGGAAAAAAGGGCTGCGGAGCCACAAGAGGAGAAATTGGAAGAGACTTCTGCTGTCAAGGGGTGGAAGAGATAAAAGTAGTTATTGCTGCAACTCAGCAAGGTTATCACATTCCTTAGCAGCAGTTGCCCTCCTAGACCCCTTCCTTGATCACACCGACGGCAGCACAAATCTGGGCTTCCTGGAACATAGGTGAATTTAGCAGCAAAGCCAGAAGTTTTCCTCATCCTCAGCAGTCTGCTACTGTGAGCAGCTGCCTGCTTCGCTGTGGGATACACAGTCTAGTAGAGAGCCATGCAAATATTAGTTCAGTCTCAGAATTAACAGCCTTAATCACCATGGTGCTGTTCCCAAGATAAGAAGCCCTGCTCACAGCAAGCCTGACAATGGTACTGAGCTGTTGCTCTTGTCACACTTCAATTCCAAAGTTGGCTTATGCAGACTATCTCAAGGACCCATGAGCCATAGACCGTAACAGCAGAGAAATCTCCACTAGTTTCTTAGCAAATCTTTGTCTATGGGTCCCAAAGGAAGGATAATGACTGGAAGGAAAGTAAAGGTCTCTTCTCCTCATATGGACTGCTGAGACCTTCCCTCTAAGCTCATGTTCAGGTTGGAATCTTTGGAGCTGAAGGCTTCTTCACAGGCAGATAGCTTTGCCTAGCAAACAGCAATGTCTGCAAAAACTGGGAGCAGTCCGACTGACGCATTAAACCAATAAAATGCATAATCCAAACACGAACGTTCAGGAGAGAAGAGGAGAAAGGGTAGCAAGCAGTTTTGAAATCTGTTGATCATCTGAAGACAACTATTTCTGATCAGGTAGTAGCAGCCTTTCAGAATAACAGCTATGATCCTCATTTAAGAAACAGTACCTATTCATAGTTGTTACAAAGAATGGCTTTCCCAGAGATAATTGCCCGCTGTGTCGAATATAATAGACCACCAAATTATCCTGGGGTGATTACACCAAAGTGACTACATGGCACTATATTTCCTTCACTACTAATTACAGAACGAATGTTATACTTTATAACAATGTTGCCAAGCATAGGAGGTTTAAGCTGGCATTTCCATCAGGGGCAATGCAGTGATGTGACAAAGGTCATCCAACAACAAGCACATGCTGTCTGAAGGCACCAGCTACATTCAGCATCCCAATAGGGATGCCAAGTAGCAGGTGATTTTTTCTTTTAACACTTGTAAACTGAAAGGCCTTTGTCCTTCAAACTTGTAGACAAATTGCTTACTTTAACGTTAGTCTTTACAAACTCTAGGACAGGTCAGAAATTTTCAGAGGTCTTTTTTCTTCCTCCCTTTGAAAACGACCTTTGCTGAGCAGTCAGCTACCAGCTAAAGTCCCAGCAAAACTTCACAGAGGAGGGGAATGGAAAGAACAATCAGGATGGGCCCATCATGGTGCCAGTGGAAGGCAAGTCTCAGCTCTTCTTTACATCATCTGGGAATCTGATTCCCTATTGGTTTACTTTAATAAGGATGCAAACTATCCGAACACCAGTCCACTCTGCAATGAAATAGCTAAAGTAGTTTATGTCCTTTAAGTATTTAAATTTTCATGCTAAAATCCCTATCACTGGCAAGTTGAGACTTTCTGGGCTTGGGCTAAGGTGTACAGACATAGCCATAATATAATAAACATAACACAGTAAAAAAAGAGAATCAGAAATAAATATTCATTGTGAAGAAGAAAAAGGTTTGGGGAAGAAAAAACCTAAGATAAAGTTCTAAACATGAATACGATGTAGCATTGAACCCAACCACTTAAAAATCTGATTTTAGCAAGCATAAATGGGGATCCTCAGGGCACTAAGCCAGTTCCTGAGATATATTTTCCATAAGCAATTCTGAATAAGACAATGGGAAAACGGTAGATAATTTAAATTTCCATAAACATTACAAGAACATCCTCACTGAACCCAAAACTGTAAGAATTCTAGTTAAAAACATTGTTATTACCTTAGGGTCTTTTAAAGTGGACTTAAAAGTTTTCATCTGCATGAGTTTCATCTTACCTGGATTATCACTCTGTTCGGCATGCTCTGCAAGATACTTATGACTATAAAGGTAAGAGCATAAATACACTCCTCAGGTGGCCCTTGTTTAGGGGAAATAAGAATATCCTGAAATGCACTTATTTTAGTAGTTCCATTGCCTATATTTAACAACAATAACAACAAAATTAATAGCTGCACTTCCTAATTAAAGTATATCATCTTACAGAGCATACTTGGGTCTCAGTTCTTATTTTTTTTTTCTCTTTGGTCTTACATATAATATGCATTATATGCCCATATAAGCATATATACAAGGATGCATAGCCATATATATAGATATGTGTATGCATACAGATGCAGGATGGAGAAAGCACTCAGAGTTTTACAAAAGTAGCTAGTTCTTATCTTCTGAGTAATTGAGCCATTCCAATTGAATTGTAATTTGCCTTTTGTTCTTGAATTTAACAGAGAAAACTGTAACTAAAGAGAAATTGTGAATTTATAGGTTTGGATAAGCACAATGGAAGGCCTAACTCTGAGCTTTGCCACAGATTTTAGGTTCATGCTCTGAATCTTTTTCCTTTCTAAGTATAAACCTAATAGTTTTTTCTTCTTAACTTCCTAAAAGCACAGGACCTAACACAATCTATGTGATCTGTAGCCCATCCATTATTTGCAACTAGTTCTGCTAAGGTAATGGCAAAGAGTGCTGCCCCTTTAAAATCTAGTTCATCAAAAATGATCCTGTGCTAAATATCATTTCCCTTTTTATTCCTATTTCAGCTGTGACCACCAATTCTAGACAGACCCTGCTTCCTTGCTAAGCACTGTCCCAGTTACCTTGGGCCTGAAGATGATGAATTACCTGATACTTGTCAGCATTCACATCAATAACTGCCGTATAGCAGCAGCCTGACCCCAACGTTACTGAAAGTCAACGCAAAGAATCTCATTGACTTCGGTAGGTTTCTGGATCAGGCTCCAAACACAGAGAAAGTCACAAGAGCAGTGGTGCTAAACAGGCTGCTGGCACTGAAAAGCACTGCACACAAACCTCTGCAGTGGTCTCACGCATCTAATACATTGCTTTTTTTCTCTTTTGGTAAGCTTCTTAACACAGTGCCATTTCCAACATCAGCATGCTACGCTGCCTGCTGTAAAACCTTCGACTTCACATGCCAAGACAGGACAGTTTAAAAAAAGAAACATAGCCCTGTGAACAGCAGCAAAGAAAACATCAGCAGGAGGGGACGGTAAAGGCTGAGAATGCCTGCGAATGGAAAAGGGAAAGGAAAAAGAGATTGGAGTTGTAATCCCAGGAAAGACCGAGGAGCAGCCCTGTCCCACAGATATAAAGGGAAGGAGGAGGAGGTGGTTAGTGGGAGATAATGGGGGAGGGTCATCGCATGCCCCGTTTGGTTGCTGAATGTTAGATCAAACTCTGCCGCTTACCTTTGTAAACACAAACCCCAAATACCAACCCAAACTGACACTCGGCTGTGCTATGTGATCAATACCATCCCGATGGCAGGATTTTCCTCCACTTAGCGAAGCCGCTCCAAGCCCTGGAGTGGATTATTTTTAGGCTGGTGATGGGAAGATCAGCTGCTGCCTCCTATCGAGTTTCCAAAGTGCACAAACTCTTCTTGTCTTTCTCATACGCTGAAGGGGGCAGGAAGCTGGAAAGAGACAGGCAAGCAAAAAGTACCAATTTTTTGCCTCCTGAAGCTACAGTCCCCTGGGATTTCTTCTGCTTGCTTTTATTTTCATTTTTCCCTCGCTGGAGTAGTAAGATTCCAAGAGCAGAGTTACAGGATTCCAAGAGTTACAGCGCATGGGCTATTAGCAGATTCTGAAGGAACTGATTTAGACAAGGTAGTCTAAATTTTGGCAGGCTTGTGGAGATTCAGCGTTTGATTTCTTCTGAATTAATCTTGGATAATTTGAATCTGACAACATAGTTTTGCACGTCTTCCATCATCTTAGGCAGAAAAGTCGAGTCAGATATTTTACTTTACCCTAGATCCCCACAGATTCTTCTGCTGAAAATACAGTGCAAATCCCATTTTTTGATCACACGTATCTGTTTCTTTTGAAATGGATTTTTTTAAGCTTGAAATTAAATTCAAAACAACTTTGAAGTTCATGCTAGGAATATTTTTTCAATAGAATAGCCTTTATTTACAAGGGATAATATTTTTTAGCTGCAAAATGCATCATATATGTTCACTTAGGAAGAAGTTCTGGGAGAGCCTCCATGCAGTCGGACGGTTTGTTTGCTCATTTTCTTTCGGTGTCAGGGAACCAAGATAGACCAAGGTTGAGATTTTCCATCGTGACAGTTTCACTTGAGGCCACAAATAGCAAAGGTCTGAGACTGGGTGGTGCATCACAGGACACAGGGTGGTTTTGAGCACAGCTGCTCAGCTGTCAGGTACCAGAGCTGCAGGCCCTCGGGGCAGAGTTTGCTTAGACCTTGCAGAATCCGAGGGTTGCATCTCGATCACCACAGAGCAAATTATTGCCAATGGCTTGAGGTCAAAGAGGTTTTCATGCCATGAAAGGGACTGCAGTGAGCTCTGAGATGAGAGCATAGTTGGATGGCTGAGGCCAAACACTGGCAGGACTCATCAAAATCTTGGCAAACCCGGCTTGCTCCTTTTTCTCTGATATTTCCTACCTTCTCGTTGTATGGATAAGAAAGTGGAAATCTCAGATATAGAGAAAAGTGGCACTTTTTAGTATCTCCCATTGACTTGAAACATCAACACAGCATTACACTGAGCAGCTGAGACAGTCCTCAGCAGTCCTCCACAGCACTTAGAATCTTTTACTTGCAATTACTTCTTTTTTGCTTTTCTTTTTTCCCTTTTTTCCCTTCCCTTCCATACATTAAAGTTCAATGCTTTAGAAAAAACGATTGTGGATTGAAAGCTTCTGAGTTCTGCTCTATATCTATGTTTCAATAAAGGTAAAAATTAAAGTTGTTAACCCATCTAATTATCATCTAAGATAGCATTGTCATGTGATATTTCTGAAAATACATATAATTTCAGACAGAAGCATTTATGCTTTCCATTTTCTGTACCAAAACATGAAGATTTGGTTCATTGTCACTCAGCTCTGTCATTTCTACCAAACTGTTTAAACAGGAAGGGAAAAGAAGAAGGTACAATAGATGTGGAAGTGTGTTTCATTTTGCTGTTTCTAAATGAAGTGCTTTCATTCCTCTATATGACAAGCTAAAGTGCTTTGGAATGCATTTTTAACAGGATTAAGAAACACGAAAAGCTCTTCATTGTCAGGACACATTCTGCTCTGATCTGAAAGGATTTTTCCTATCTGGGCTTTTCAATCTGTCAGGGGGTGAAGAAAAAAAAGTAATGAAGAGAAAAAGAAGCAATACCGAGAAGTCAAAATGTTTCAGGGTGTGTCTGGACCGGTAAGTGAAGGGGATAAACCATGGGCCAATTCTGGGGTATCCCTCCCCTTGCACCATGTGCCACCAATTTTCCCCCACTAGCCTCCAGAAGACAAGTGGCTGTGTCACCGAAGCCCGACCTGCTTCAGGTGCGCGCTGCGAACCAAACCGGGTACCAGCACCACTAGCAACGGGCCAGGGGGGGCGGCCCTGGGACGGAGGCGGCAGCTCGGTGGCAACACCCAGAGATGATGCCCAGCAGCGATGCTCGGCAGTGATGTCTGGAGACGATGCCCAGCAGTGATGCTCAGCAGTGATGCTCAGCAGTGATGCCTGGAGACGATGCCCAGCAGTGATGCTCAGCGGTGATGCCCGGCTGAGATGCCCGGAGACGATGCCCGGCTGCGCAGCCGCAGCAGCGGGTGGTGGGGAGGGGATGTGTGACCCTAAACCCACACCCCTGCCACGGGTCCGGCCCCGGAGCTCCCTCAGCAGGCAGGCAGCCCCCAGCCTGGGAGGGGTGGGTGGCTCTGGGTGTTGCGGGGCTCCCCCGGGTCATCCCCGGCCGTGCCCATGGTGGGCAGGCAGCTTAACGACAGAATCCTCAATCCTCTTTATCCGATGGTTCTGGTGGGGGGGGGGGAAGTGCAGAAAATTGTAAGCAGCTCTTGACGAAACCGCTGAGCTTTGGCTCCAAAGCAGCCATTCTGTGATTCTATGAAATGCACGGCTTGGCTGGCAACGCTTTCCACGCCGTGGTGGGCTGCCATCAGCTTGACCGGCTGAACCCAAAGGAACCTAAACAGGGGAGGACTAGAGGGAGTGGGGAAAGGGTGTAATAAATGAGGACTCACCAATGTGAGAAGAACGACCCGACAGCCGCTGCGGTTATGGACTCATTTCCCATGGCTCCCAGCTGAGCATTCTCCACTTGAACTGTCTTGGTTTATTTAACTCACTAAACTGGAAAGGAAGAGTATCTGTACTCTGGGCAGCATCCACAGAAAAAGCTGTTCTAGTTTCAGCTGACAGCAGCTCACTCTGCCATTTACCATATGGTGGACCAGTCCGTAGGTCCCCTTCTACGTGTACTCGATGGCACACCAAGGCTAGCTAGCAATCAAGTCTCTGGACCATAACGAGCTACCACTCATCAGCCAAAGTCAGGTAGCTGCATGCAGGTTATTAGTCTTCCATTTCTTAAGTGAAGAGCTGAAATCAGGTTCATTTCATCCAGGCTTGCCTGTTATTTTGCTTGAACCGTTGACTCTGAAGTAGCCATTTTGGAGAAAACCTCTCATGGATATTGTGCAGAGCAAGTGGGGATAAATTATTTGACTAATTATAAACGTACACATATAATTTATACAAGGGCTTTATGCTAATACAGCCATATAAACAAATGCTCAGAGTAAATTATCTAAGCTGTCATCTATCAAGTCTTTATTTTACTTCTAACTTTGTCATCGTGACAGAACCCTCACAGTGTTGTGTCAGAACTTGTGCCATCGTATGGAAAGGTCAGTCTGACACAGCTCCAGGATCAATGTTATTTACGCTTACAGCCCTGTTTTAAGAAAGGTTTGATGGATTTAATTACACACCGTTCATTTTATCTAAAATAAAATTTCTCTACCGAGAAGATGAAGTAGCAAAGACACCATTTTCGATTTGAATTTTTTTAGTGTAATGGAAAATGCAGTCTGGTCTTTGAATAACTTCTCTGTCCCTTTTAAATATTTATTGTGATTAAGCTTGGAGGGGGAAAGCAGTAGAAGCTTAGTATTATTTGAAATATTTTCCACAGCTTTTAAAAAAGTTATTCCTGGTTTCCATGGGGAAAACTGTTGTGGAAAATATATACAGCAGAAGTTCAGCAGAGCAACCTAAGCAGGGAAGAACTCTATATGTAGAACTACAAGAAAACCCCGGCTTTCAGAGCTCCTGACTATAAAAGGTGTGTAAAGCCACGGGACTTGAAGAGGGATTTACTAACCCTCTGATCTTTGGTGGACAGCTGCACGTACGTGGTGCCACGGTGGAGTCAGAGGCAGCGAAGGCAGTGCTGTGATTTGTGTGGGTTCCTCTTAATCTTGGCTGAATCCGCCGGCGAAGTTGCGGCTCAGATGCTACACACAATACAACTCTGCAGATCTCCAGTTTCCTTTCTTCTGTTTGATAAACGTTGTTGTGCTGTTGTTTTGGTTCCTTCTGAAATAAAATCAGTTGCATTGGCAACCAAATAGATACGATTGGGATTACGCTATTTATTTTTTTTTTAAATTTTTCTTAAAAATCAGGACAAAACCTGAGAGATATTCTTTTACTATTGGAGGGCTTTTCAAGGCTGTCAAGAACAACATCAAATTTCAACAGCCTCTAAGCACAGAGTTGCAGCCTAAATACCATAATGTAGACTTTTTGTACTATAATCTAAATTCTACCAAATCCATAGACCCACTTGTGTTATAAATGACAATGATACTGTGGATTTTGCACGTGTGTCTGCGTGTGTGGAGCTGGAAGAAAGGGTGGTCTGGTTTTACCTCTGCTATATTGAATTTGTGTCCTCTGGGCTGACACTGGACAATTCAGACTGTTCCTCTGTGTCGCTCAGAAAATTTTCACTGATTTCTAGGCCAGCAAACCTACCAGTCAGATTTTATACTCTCTGCAGACAAGATAGAACTACACTAGGAACACGTTTGTTTTCTCCCACTGAACTCAACAAGGCACCTACATTGTTTAGGAGCGTTTACAAATGTTGGCTTTTAGACACAGCAGTCAGGAACAGAAGGATGTTTAGGTGTCTAATTTCAGTGTGAACTTCTGAAAGGGGAGTTAGATGCTCAACACAGAATTCACCTCACCCAGGATTAGATGGCAGATATTTGATTGTTTATATCTCTGCCCATTGCCTTGACTCCCTCTGTGGCATTTGGAGAGAAAAATACATTTTCAGATGGTAATTCTGTTAATCCTAAACCAGGTACATCATCTAGTGGGAACTCATTCCCCTCTGGAGATGAGTCTATATGATTGTTACAGGCATAAGTAATTCCCACACATGGAATTAGGGAAGTGGACTCCTGCTGCTGTGCATGCTGTGCTACATTTGAAAATGAGCCTAAATCAGTGCAGCATTTTGGAAAACTTTACCCTCTATCTTTTTCTTTTCTTCTTCCTTGAGGTATGGGAATAAATTTTCAGCCTGAGCTATTTTTGCATGTATCTACTTTATGTTATTGTGTGCAGCGAGAAAATAGGGTAAGAGGGTAATAATAGTGACAAGTATCTTGCAGAGGCTGTCCTCACCATTTTTACTGCACCTTGTAGAAGCCCTTCAGTCCTTCTCCCACATCCCTTACTGTCTCTGATTTTAATTCCAGAAATTGTCATGCCTGAGCACTGACGAATCATCAAAGCTATAAGAAATGTCTGTTATAGGGAAAGGATGAAAATCATTTACCTACGTTAACCCTGAACTGTGACATTCACTCTATGCAAAATATGGCATTGTTGTTGTTGCTGTTGTTAATAGGTTCTTCAACAAGACACTACCATAAGGGGATGCAGTTCTTAAGAAGATCCACATCTTCTCTTTCAGGCAAGATATGTAGTGCAGCTGCCTTGCTTTTCAAAACAACATTCAACTGTAAAGGGTCCCACATCAGCCTTTTATCTAAATCCTCACACTCCAGTCTCTGCAGTTGTGTATCTCAGAGCTGGAAGCTACTTAACAAAGTCTCTGTTCAGCTTTCCCAGAATAAAAAAGGACTTCTATTAAAATTCACTTTCATAAAAAAAGGCAGACCCCAAATACGTTTAAAATATTCGTGGTCACTCCTTATGTTGTATTTCAGTTAATAATACATGTCATCTGGGTAATTTAACTGTTGCAGTACAAGTATGTTAATTGAGGCTTTAATATCCACTGCCCTGTTCCTTGCATTATTAGTTACCCTTATATTTAGTGGGTACTAAATACTGATGCCTGGATCTCTGATCTTTTCTTATTCTCTTTTTGATGATGTCATCTGTGACTCTTGCTGGAAATCAGGGAATGGTAAATTAAGTCCAAAGTCCATCTTACAGCGCACAGAACTTTGTTAAATCCCATGCTTACGTGGAGTAGAATCCTAGAAAGGATTAAGATTATTTTAAAATAACTCTACTTCTTGACAGTAGGACATGTCGATGGCACAGCAGTGGAAGGCAATGCCTTAGCAGAAGACACAAAAGCCCATTAATGAAAAAAAAAGAAAACTTCCTAAATTATCCAGCGATCAGCACAGTGCAGAAACATGTCACAAGGGATGATGCCCCCACAGACTATTCCAAAACACTTTCTAAAGCTCCTTGGTGGGATATATCTAAGGTACTTTGGTAATACTTCATCATGAGCCTGTGGCACCATGATCAAAGGGTTCATATAAGTAAAGAAAAAGTAGGATAATTGTTCCAACACAGCTTGGTCAGGTTCCAAGATGTCAAAAAGATAATACCACATGGTACAAAATTATAGAAAATTAAGCAGTCTTTGAGGTGCAAATGGGAGTTCCTGCAGAACAGTAGCACTAAAACACCACCCTGAAGCGTATAATGCTTCAAGCAGACTCTTGGCAGACAATATAAGATTTATTAATATGACTTCAGGGAGATTTATATCGTATTTGCTGTAATAAAGCAAATGGTCTGAGAAATGTAAAAGGGAATTAAACAGACTTTCATCAGTGTTCACTCTCTGTTTTATATCTTGTCCTTGTAACAGTCATGGGCTAGATCAGGAGCACTACCGCATTTCAAGTGGACCAGCAGATTCTGTTGTAACTCTGCACATGAAATGCTGACATGCTGCATTTTTGGTTTGTGGGTTTTTTTGTTGTTATTTGTTTGGGATCTTTTCTTGTTGTTGTTTTGTGTGTGTGTGTGTGTGTATGTGTTTTGGGGGGTGTTTTTGGTCTAGATAAAAGAGAGCACATGCACATCAGCTGCTCAGCACACAATACAATGTACGAGATGAGCATTAGACATAGTGCATTCCTGTTTCCTGAACTCATACCTTCACCTAGGCTTTTCTGAAGAGGGAAATGGGAGTTTGACCTCCTGAAGATACCATTTCATCTGTTCAGACATAACATGTCATATGTGTATGATTCCTGTCACTAGCGGCTGTTACCTTATGGTTCAAATCTAAACCCAATTATATTTGATTGCTCTTAGACATCCCTCAGCCACATCTCGCTGTTAGCAGCTGCAAGTTGGCTCACAGAATCTGTCTCACTGCAGATAAACCCCCACCCTTTGGTTTGAAACATCTTCTGGGTTACAAGACATCTAAAGACCAGCTTTGGATCTGAGCTGTACAGATGGGGGTCGTTTTTAATTGCAGCTGGAGCGATAAGCAATACATTACTTAACACATAACATTCACTCAGGCACATATAGAATCATAGAACCACAGAATTGATGACCTTAAAGATCATCCAGTTCCAACCCCCCTGCCATGGGCAGGGACACCTCCCACTAGAGCAGGTTGCTCAGAGCCCCATCCAGCCTGGGCTTAGCAGAACATTAGCAGAACATAACTGTTATTATTTTCATTATTTCTTCTCCTTCCATCCTAATACTTGTTGCACTCACTTGTGCCTTGTTTCAAAGCAACAGAAATTTCTCCAAGGCAGTGACTTACTCCTGTGTTGTACAGGTATTCATCAAGCTCCTGTAAATACCAACAGTAATTGGTACCTCATGAGTCAGCGTGCAGAAAGAGCAGTTTTAACTTCTCTGTACAAGCAGATCAGGAGCTACCAAAGACTTCATTAATACTTCATGGTGACTTAACTCCCTCAGGGATAAGAGAAGAAAATCTTCCAAGGGAGGTTTGTGTGACAGGTAGCTGAAAAGGTGGATTTTTTAACTGTCCTGAAAGGCATATTTTTCACATGTTCTTCAATGACTTCACACTCCAACCAACCTGTTTTCTAAACCCGTACTTGGCAGGTACGAGCTTACTTGGCTTGGAAACTACCCTCCTAAGTGCAAAAGCTACTTTTGCAAATGGAACTTTAGTTCTGTGGTCTTCTAGACACTTTTTTTTGAAATTACCCTGAATTTTGTGCTGGTACAGAGCCCGGTGCAGCAGGGCTTGAATCCAAGGATAGGACCAATCATAATGACTGGATCCAAGTTTCAGTGAGTGGCAAATCAGAAGAAAACCAACATCGAATCCAATCGCAGATATAGCTGTGCTATTGTCACTGCCAAGTGGTGAGGCACACAATTCAGCACATAGCAGTTCACCTTCTTCCCAGGTGGGTCTTGCAATCTGTGCTGAGTACCACAGCAGCCGCAACCCACTTAGGAAGGCTAAATCTAGCAGAGATATAGCTGCTGTGGGTTGTGATTCTGGAGCAGATGCACACTGGCATCTTGAAGGCTTCAGAAGACAGCACACAGGCACAAAGGACAGGGTTGGGTGTAAGGTAAGCACCTCCGTTGGGTTCCCCATATCAACGGCCTCCAGTCATTTTGGAGGAACCCTCAGTGATGCCAGATATGGTGCCTCTGCCTCGCCTCTCTTATCTCATGCTAAAGTCTAGTCCATTGCATCACTGCCCCCCTACCCTTTCCTGAAACTACTGTCTCCTTGTTAATTTGATGGGACCAAAGCAATGCCACTGCTGCCTGCCACTGCAACAGCCCTAGTGTTGAAGAGATCTCACAGCTTGAACTCCACTGAAACCAGAGATGGGTGAGAAAGGGGTGGAACTATGCATGCAGCAGGGTAGGGGCTTCTACCTCCTCAGCCCTTACACATCCCTGCTAACTCTTGATGTCACGGTCATGGCCACCAGTGAAACCACAGCAGCTGACCCCTGACTCTTAATTCCTCTTGCACTGAGACCAAAGGAAAACCAGCAGCCAAAGCCGTATCACCTCCATCTCCTGAGTGCTGCCACCTCTCCACCAGGCTCTTGTGCTCAGCATAACCTCCAGACACCTGGAAGAGACAAGCCCAAGCCTCTGACTATGCTCACCTCCATGCATTCCAAACACATACTTAGTGCCTCGTACAGTGACCATTATTCCTTCTTCTTCCCCAAACTTAGGGAACACTCTCAACAAAGTTTCCCAAGTTAATGCCTTGCAATCTCAGTGACCTGGTGTCTTCTAATAAAAATACTTCACTCCCAGACCTCCCATCAGCTCTGAAAAGGACCTTTACTGATTCCAAAATGCATGTACTGCTTTCTAGCTGGATATACAGAGGAGGCTGATGTTGGTACATGTGCTTCCACCAATTTGCCCCTTCCTAAAACACATATTTGGGATTAGTAAATGGAGCCAGTCATCAATCCATTCTCCCTACCGCCAGCCTCACTTCTTCTGTTTCTTTTAATCCTCTGCTTTACTCCAACAAGGGAAGAAAGTGGACATTTTCCACAACGCTAGCGTCTGGCCCTGAGCTTGCTGGTCTGCTCCTAGGGTGCTCTGCAGTAAAGAAAGCATGCACAGTGACATGAACATTGGAGGCTGCTTCGCAGCTGAATAGAGACCTCCGTTCAAGCAGAGGTTGGTCCTTCATTAGATCAGCCCACGGGTGAAACCTAAGTGTAGCGACATTAGAGAACACCCTACTAGAAGCAAAGAAAAGACTGCAGACCCACAGATGAGTCATGAAATCTGTCTGTTCCAGTGCTCTAATTACATTGCTCATCCAAGAAAAGCCTCTTTTGGAGCCATTAGGTCAGAATCTGTTCTCCCTTAGCTGTAAATCCCTCATAACTCAGTGAAGTCAATCGATTCATATTGGTGTAAGCAAAATCAAGCGCAGTGCACTTGCACAGCCTTTGATCTTTCTCTGAACACAAGCCCACAGAATGCCATTAAAGAGACAAGCAATCCAGGCCCCCAGGTCTCAAGCACGCTGCAGGCACTCCGAGCAGCAAGAGCGACATCAAGCACTGGAGTTGGGAGGTGAAGGAGAAGCCAGAGGAGAGACAAAAGCGTTCTGCCTCCCCTTCAAGTTGAAAGGCTGTGGACCTCCCAGACAGCCTACAGACACTTGTCAAAGGGTTGGAGCATGGCACATTGAAAGGTTACAGACAAAAGAAAATAAATTCTCTATCTATCAATCTACATTTCTGGGTTTTTAATAGAAAGACAAACACGGTGAAGCAGAGCTCCCATGGCTCGCCAGCAGACCCAGTGAGCATGCACACCTTCTCTGACATACACAACTGAAACACTAGAAGACTGAAGACCATCAAAACCCAGACATTTCTGTTTCAGGAAATCACCTGAATGAAGGATTCCAAGCAATGGTCCATTTTGTCCTAATAGACATTTCCAGCTTCCTCCTCTTCTTGAAAGTCTCTACCAGTGTGCTGTGCAGGAAAACTTGCCAGCCTCTCCTTGGCAAAGAGCTCTGCACTGTGAATGAAAGCAAAAGTCACCATTCAAAAGATACAGGATGTTCCCCCAACATTACGTGTATTAGGCAAGCAACCAAAGAGCGGCCCTGGGTCACAGGAGGATTTCCTCCTTCTAAAGCTAACACAACTTCCACTGAGACAGCTGATGCCATGGTCTTCTGGTTGGGGAGATCACCAACCACCTGCTTTAGAGCTCAGTCCTGACTCTTGCTTCCTGTATCAACAGGGACAGGAATGTCTCGAAGGAAGAGGAGATGAAGAAATGCCTTCAGTAGCCAAGAGTAGCTTGGCTTGAACAAATTCAGTAGAGAAGACCACACGGAATAGCTTGAATATTACCGATTGTGTTGGAAGACACGAAGAGTAACGGCAGAAGACCATGAGGTGTAGACTGGAAAGCACAAGGATGTTCCTGCCTCTAGGATTCCCTCCAAGCAGAGAGCAGCTGAGGAATATAAAGCTTTCAGAATGAAGAAAGCTGAAAAGATGTCCCCTCTTGGACATCCCAAACCTGATGTTTGTTCTTGCAAAGTCATTTTTTAAGTCAGCGGAGACGACGCAGGATAAAAGAGCTTTTGAGGAGCTGTTTCTAGTACTGTAACACCCATGAATATATATCCACTTTAGATATATATTTACATTTCTTTGGTTCAATTAATGCTCCTTCAGGGGGTAGAAGGGGAAAACCTCTTCTGTCATTTAACATGAATCTGTCAGGCTTTCTATCCCAGACCCTGCATTTAATATACCATCTCCAAGTTCTGAAATGAGGTCCTCTGGGTTATATATTTTCCACAGCACTGAAATGTGCACAGTATAATGGAGACAAAGACAGAGATATCTGTAATGGCTAATACGGAACTGTATTGATTTTGTTGGTTATATGATGTTTATTTACTTTTTTTAAGCCCTGTTTGAGAACATTTTCTGTTCCTTTCAGGCTACTGCCACATTTTCCATTTGCTACAGGAGCTAATATTGATGCTACACCATGTGTGTGTGAATTTGTTGGGTGAGTAGGCGGAGATGCTTCCTTCAAAATACAGGCTCTCCAGACCAGATTCTGCACACATTCATCTCAGTTTAAAGCCAACAAATAACCGAAACAATGAAGTTCCACAGGATTTCCAGGGAGCAACTGTGATCAGAATCTGGCCCAGTCTGTCAGGAGCCACCATTTTTGTCTGTTGGGAAAGATGTAGGTGGTCCCTCCCACCACTGTTGATGGCGGGGGGTGGGAACACAATACCACATGGGAATAAAAAACAGCTTTACGGTGAACTGATATATGAACTGGAATTAACAGGGTGGTGGGAAGGGAATGAATCAGCCAGTCCCAGTGAAGACAAAGAAATTTTTCAGCCACTACCCTGGATCTCACCCACTCAGACACAGCATCTTTGCTTGGCCCCTGTGATACATCTTTTCCTCTCATAAAAAAAAAAATAGTGTTGCAGGATCAAGAAAACCTATAAAAATGACCCTGCCAGCAGCATCCCACACTCAACTGGCGATGTACAGTCCACAGGTGCCAAGTCAGCCCAAGGCATCCAGGACTGTTTGTGTGTACACGAAGCTTGGACCAACGCTGAAGTCTAGAAACGATGGAAACCAACCAAAGTTTGGGCATCGGCACTTCCAGAGTTAGGGAAGAACTCACGCAAGCTATGGAACGTGAAGAAATAAAGGGCCCTGATCTCTGAGGCTGTGTAAAGAACAGCATGGATCTCTCTCACTGTGATGGCAGAAGACCCAGACTTGAAGTCCATGGAGGGGGAAGAAGGTTTTGAAATACAGCCACGGAGGCTGTTCAAACTCTTAGAGGGCTCTTCTAGAAAAAAAGTGCATTTGGGCTTAAAATCTGTGTAGTAAATTATCTGTTCTCCCCCTGGTGCAGGCAAGTAATTCCTCTCACTTTAATGGACAATTTTATGGCTGCTAATAACATTTGTAGCTAAGATAATGACAAGGATAATCAAATCCCATGCTTGAGGGCATAAACTGATTGCTGCGGGGGTTAGCAACGAAATCACCATCACCATATATTGCACAGGTGTATTATGGGATAGATTTCCTTCCTCCAAAGCAGAAAAGCATTGGTGTCTGCCAAGATAACAGATTGGATGATTGTCTGTGTTATGGAAATTGCTGGTTTGTATGCATGGGATTTAGGGAAAGAGGAGAAGCCTCTTTGTTTCAGCATGACAGAATTTGTAACCCAAAATGCAGAATGAGCAGGGGTGCAAGATGCATATTGATGCCTGTTCTAGCAGAACAGTTCTCTTAAAGATACGTTCAGCCTTGACCATAATGAAGTCCACTGCCAGACAGCAAATGCTGCTGTACAGTTAGCACAGTACTCGGGGAGATCCGCAGAGTGTTTAATCCCAGAAGCTGAGGGCGGGGAGAAACCTCGACGAACAATTTGACCTGTTTCAGGATGCTCAGATCCTCAGCCCATCACTTAGGGGTTACTTAACTCATCAGTTAGCTCCTGTACAGCATCTATCAACCACTCATTCCTAGGAACACACAGCTTGGAGGGACTTCAACAGGTAACCTAGGCCATTCAGATCTGAGGCAGGATGCAGTACATACCAAGCCCATGCCTGCTGCACAACTGTTTAATCCGTTCAGATAAATGTCCCATTACTGGCACTTTGGAGGTTCCTTACAGATCATGTTACAGCTGATTTCAGACCTGACAATGACCATACATCTGCCCTGCTGAAGTGTAAACATTGCGTATATACGTAGAAAAACCTTAGCACTGTCCTCTTTACAACAACCTTTCAGACATCTGAAGACTGTTATTATATCCCTTCATATATTTCTCGTCCAGACTAAACAATCTCTGTCCACACGGAATACAGATCAAGTTTTCTCTTAACATTTTGATTCTTCTCTTCCTTTCTCAAAACACTCTGTGCCCAAAAACAAGATCCATTTTTCAAGCTG
Organism: Actenoides lindsayi; assembly: GCA_025331215.1. Lineage (NCBI taxonomy): Eukaryota > Metazoa > Chordata > Aves > Coraciiformes > Alcedinidae > Actenoides > Actenoides lindsayi. The sequence continues at coordinate 12,890 of WTSP01019392.1, read as the reverse complement.
AAGACTTACAAATACCAACAGAACAGAATAGCTACCGTCTGGGGCTTACATCTAACACTTGCCTGTGTTGAACATCTCATATGATGGACTCATATTTAGACTGCAATCCACCTGACCATCATGATGTTGCAGTATTTCCATCTAGTTGGTTCACAGAACTTTTCGATGTGTGCATTTGGTGTGTCCTTCTGCCACGAAATACTTTATTGACTTCCATCAGATTGATTTCAGACCCTTTGTCCAATTTACCCAAAGAATTCTGTATTCTGCTGCTGGCCTCTGAAGTGCTGGCCAGCCACCCCTCTCACAATTAATATCTATAATCTCTATCAGCCAAGGCATTAATGGGAAAATTAAGTACTACCAACCACAAGATAGACCCTTGTAAGACTGCACATGTTATGTCCATCCAGTTTGACAGAAAACTAATTACGAGTATTTGTGCTGCTTTGTTTTTGTCGGTTTTTTTTTAACCCTGTTGTGAAATTACCTGCTGGCACATTTAGCAGGGGGCAACTGGCTTTGTATTTTCTGCCCCATTTACAGCCACCTGCACAGTGCATGTGCTTTTCGCACACGTGATAAGTCCAGGCACAGTGCAACTTCCAGTCCACGGCACGTGTGCAACCAGACCTTGCACCTACCTGGGGCAGCCCAGTCTGTTTTTTTTCTACTGTAATTATAAGAACTCAATGCTATTCTAATGCCACACGTGTAATAAAAGTCATGATCTGCTGCTCTCCCACTATCAGCCATCTATTGAAAATAAAGCAAACCAACCCAGAGAAGTGCAACGTGAGTTACTCAAGAAAAATCTGCATTTGTTCCAGCTTGTCCCTTGTTATCCCCTAGGTACTTTCATGCTGATTGTTGAACAGCTTGGTCAAATATCTTTCCGAGTTTCAAATTTAGGTTGACTGAGCATTAGCTCCCCATGTTCTCTCCTGTCCCTTTTTTAAAGATAGGCAGCATGTTTGTTTTTCCTGCAACAGCCACTGGTAGAGCTGTTCAAACAACAGCTATAAAAACCTGGTGACACTGCTGACAGTGAACAGTTGTTGCTTAGAGAAAAGGTTTGATCCTTATCCAGATATTCAGCTGGAGACAAAACTGTAGGATGCACCGATAATCCCTCAGGGAAGCAGGAACCTTCGGCAAAAAAAAAGGGCAAGATAAACTTAATAGATCCCAAGCAAGATCCAAGACAAACTTCAAACAGCCTGTGTGTGTAAAGAACCATTAAAAATAAGGGAGGAGGAGGCTAGTCCATACCTTGCCCCAAGGCAGGACAGCATGCATAGGTCATTCCTAACAGATGCTTGTCTATCCTGTTCTTCAAGACCTAGCAAAGAAGAGCCCACACCCTCCCCTGGCAATGTATTTCAGTGTTTCACTACTATTGCTACAAAGATTTTTTGTCTCTGTGGCCACTCTAACGCTTCCTTCCTATTGTTTAACAGCTTTTCTTACTCACTGTATCGCTCAGGTTCTTCAGGAACAGACCATGGTTTTGATCAGATTTGAAAAGCTCTCCAGGTTGGATTAATTTCAAAGAGATCACGAAAATATTTTTTAATGGCTCATAACCCAACCTGCTGTCAGGTTTCAGCTAGCCACCCAAATCAGGGCCACATATGCTCAAGAGCCAGCAGCTTCCACTGTGATACCTATCACTAGATACTCGGAGCTAAGCCTGCATCCCATGCATCCACCTCTTCGGTACCCACCAGCCCATCTTGAGAAAAGAAAAACCTCCTGAAACCTTTAAAAAAAGAAATCTATGTCATACCAAAATGTCAGCAGCTGACCTATCTACATCACGAGGACACTGACTTCAAACATCATACAACAGCAGCAAAGGAGTAAGACTGAGGCTTTATGAAAACTTATCCCTGGTGCCAGTCCAGTACGTCAAACCAGAGCTGAATGAAACCCCTACAGATTAAGCTATCACCAGCTCAGAAGTGAGTGGTACAAAGGCTTCTAAATGAAAATATAATTGAGGGTGGATAGTTGGGAAGAAAACAAAAACGAAGCCGTTGTGAATCATACTTAGCGCTTCTCAAGCATTAAAATAAATCTCTTGGATGTACAGTACATTCATGAACGGACTTTTAACACTGCTAATTTGCTCTGTTGGCCTACATCAGTAGGTATCAGCTTATGCTGTTTCCTCTCACTGGCAGAGTGCACTCATTAAGGCAAACACATTGCTAATAAAGTCCTAATTGTTTTGAAAAGTGCCCTTTAACTAACAGGCCTTTTACTGCTAGGCAGGATGTGTTTTAAGAGCAAATCATGAGCTTAAGTCTTTGCTGCCAAAAGACTGGATGATCACTTATTTGTTTGTCGGACAAAAATACCAGAAAAGAATGCAGAAGTTGATAGGGAATCACTACACACTGAACAGCTACCAGCTCCTTCTCTTCTCGGGATGTTCATTCCCACATGAAACAGCAAAGGAGGGGAGAAACTCTGAAGGAAAGAGTTTGAGAAGATCGCTGAATTCTTAATATAACATTTAAAAGGTCAACTGAAGAATTCAGGTAAAATCACTGGGATTTCCATGTGCTGCTGATGGCACAGATCCAGTGTTGCTGGTTTAACTATCCATTGCCTAGAAATAGCTTTCATCTCATTTCTAACACCTAAGTAAGAATGAAAAAAGAAATATGACTCCAATGATAATTCATATTTGGTGTCGAGGGGCAAACAAATAGTAGATTAGGGCCTTTTATGAAGGATGTGGCAAACTAATGGTGGGTAGATGCCTTCAAATGTTGGGAGAGACTCTCACTCCCCAGCGGCTGGTCCCTAGACTTCCACATCCCAAAATAAGGTTTTTTCCTCTTTGGCAGTCCGGGACAACCCATTTTTTTCTGACAGCTTAGAATATCTAACAATCCTGAAAAACGCTGGAAGGCCATCCTTCTGCTCTTTCTAGTCCTCAGCAGAAATTCCTATATGCTTTATCCCACAAGGAACTCTTCTGAAATTCCTGGTCTACCTCTGGCAGCCCAAGAAATTCCCAAAGGCCAGAAAAACTGTGAGGGAGCACTGAGACTTCAGGTCACCTCTGCCAAGTGTGACGTGTTGCTCCGACGCAAGATTGTAACGGGGAGTCCAACCCTCTTCACAAAGAGTTTGAAGACTTTTCAGGTGCAGTATCTTACAGGGCACAGCCTGCATGCAGAGCCTCATTTATGGTCAGGGCTCCACGTCCTTCCCGTTGCTGGAGTTCATTTTATTGCAGGTCCCCTAGATTCGAGAGCAAAGTTAACCTGAGTGCCAAACAGCAGCTTTTTAAATATTATTACTGCCAAGAACACCGTCTCCGTTGAGTCAAGTTCACCCTCCAGCCCAAACTATTAACAGCTAACAGCAACCCTCTGTAGTTCAAGTAATGGAGGCCTAGACCTTTGAAACAAGAGCATTTGACACCTTTTCCTGCTGTGTCTGGTCCTGCAAAGTTCCAGATGGGTAGGAAATGCAGCCAAGTGACAACACAAAACTCCAGGTGGTCACGGGTTTGGTACAACAGTTCATTTCTGATATTGTTCCCATAGCAATGGCCTGTGAGTGAGGGTTTAAACACAGGAGGAGGACATCCTCTCTAGAGGACATCAAAAGAAAAAAGGGTGGGGGGAAATAAACTGTTCCATTTGCACCTGAAACACCTCTGTAAGGAGTTAATGGTAGCGTGCCTCGGAAATTGCTGACAGTGCCAATTGCCTTGGGAGCAGAACCCTTTTGTTCCTACCTTCCCTTCAATATGTCAAGAAATACCCCTAAATTGGGAGTCTACAAACATTTCCTCGCCGCTAATCTCCTGTACTATACAATTAGAGAGAGCTGCTGCAGGTTTCATTCATCAATCTGTGCCCTAAAGCTCTCTGTGAAATCTGCCAGTCTGAGAAGGCTCATGCAGCCAGCAAAGAGAGGAGAGATCCTCTTCTGTAATGGGAGAGCAAGGAGACAATCACCTCCCCACCAGATACCTTTTAACCCCACTACTTGCCTGCTTTTCTCTGAAGCTCTCTTCCTGATGGTGCAGGGAATTGAAAGGACAATATAGCCTATTCCCTCCTAATCACCCTAATAAGTAACAAATGCACGAGTCCTTAATAGAGATATGTCTTTCCCTGACATGCCCTAATTATCTCCCTAATGAAAGCAGTTAAAAAGGATACTGAACCCTTTAACCAGCTGATGACTGTATAAGGCTCTTGTGGCAACTGGCCAGATATTAAAACAAAATGGTCACTTAACTCTTTAAAAAGAAAAAAAACTGCAAAGAAACTTAGGAGGTTCTTCCTCTGAAATATAAAAGAAGTAGAAAAAAAAGGCATCTCAGTTGATCAGAAAAGGCTGGATCAGAAGAGGTTGTTAACTATCTGGCAGTAATGAAAGCAAGCAAAAACAAAAATCAAAACAAACAAACAAAACCACCAACAACCAACCAAGCAAAAACAAAAAAACCACCCAAAAACCCCCTCCAAAATAAATAAATGGAATAAAAAGCATCAACGTTTTTTCTCAAGATTTCTCTTTGCTCAGAGTTTAAGGTATGAAGTAGACATGTAGTTTAGCTTTTCAATTAAAAAAATAAGTCAGTATAAATGCCAAAGTCAACATAGGCTTTAGCTCCACAGACTCTGTTTACTTCATTATTAAAAAAAATAAACCTGAAAACGGCTATTACAGATATTTCCCAGGAGTTGGTCTGCTACAGAATATAGCTCCATGCATTGTAGAATTCATGGCAGATAATGGCCTGCTCCGAAACTACTGTGACTCAAAATATTCTCTCCATTATTTACAACAAACTTTGGATCAGGCCTTAATTTCCGAGGCTTTTTTTTTTTTTTTTTTGCCTAAAGTTCTCTAATCCATAGACCCTCTTGCTTTTATGAAAGAAATTGCTGTAGCTACACCAACAGTATCAATGTTAGTTTTAGCCAATGAAGTCACAGACACCTAGGTAACCTAGGGGAAGGACTCTATCCAAATATTTTAACTTGAAGTCAGTTGATTTCCTAGACCATAATGCAGAGAAGGTAACAAATTCAAATTAATTTGCGTGACAGCCATCTACATATGTGACATTTTGAAAGCAGCCCGTGGCTTCACTCAAAAAACATCCACAAACCAAAAAGAGATGAATAGGCTTGCTACACACAGCAAACATCTGCTGCAAGTCCACCGTAACCTCTTAGTTCAACTCAGAAGCAGCAAGGACTCTTACTGATTAGTTCTGCATCACCAGCAAGCGTCCTTGCTAGCATCTGTTACAGGGGAAGGGGATATTTCATGCAGCCTTTATCTGGATCCAGTCAAGGATTTTCAGCAAAATCCATAGAAAGTGGGTATCTAGAAACCTAAAAGGTCTTTAACAGAAGACAACACAGCAATAACAGAGATAATTACCCAGAACTGCATATGCTCCTTCATGTAATTAAGCTCCAGGTCCTGCTATTATTGCATGTCAGAAGACCTGAGCTGCAGGAGTTTGCTAATATCGCCTTGAACTCATTATGGATCTTTGCCTTTGGTTCATCTTCAGTATTTAATCTGGCTCTAAACGCACGCCACGTGGTCTGAAAGCGAGAGAAGTGAGCTGTTTGGCAATTAGAAATAGTTCCCAACCTGAAATCTTCAGAAAGCCATTTTATCTTCTTGTCTCTAAATTGCAGATAATTTTTACACAGAGGTGTTGTGAAGATGAATCACCTAATGTCAGTACAGCATCCTGAATATAAAGTGCTGTGTAACTCCAGCTGGAAGCCATGAGCATGGCTTGCAGCACCTATGAAGGAATACGCTCCGACACTGAAGGAACTAAGCACCTTAGCTCAGATGGCCTTCAAGGGAAGACAACAGCATTCTGGTCCTTGCTTTGTGCCAGACCAGCAGCGCCTGTCCCAAAGTTCATGGTGTCCAAAAGACGAGGTCTCCACTAATCAGTTTTAATTTAGATCAAGCCTCATGGTTCTGATGGTCTTCCCAGAGGAAGCAAAGGGATTTTTATTCTTCTTAGTTGAAGCAGGCATAAATCTGTAACTAACAGCTAAATTTCTTCCTTTATTCGTAATCTTCAACACCTCTTCTCCCTCCCTGTTCTGCCCTGTAAATTTCTGCTTGCCGTCCTTGTATCAGTAGGGTCATTTTCTTCTTCAGCTAACTTCTCTCCCAAAAGACTCACTGACATCTCTAACTTGCAGTCTCGTCAGTGGGCAAACACAGATCTTTTCTAAGCTGACACGTGCAAAGCTACATGAATGGGTTTACTGCATAGGAAAAATAATCAATAAGCAAAGACCATATAGAGGAGAAAACGGAATTTCAAAGATCTTTGCTTTTCTTTCTCAAGAGAAACAAGCTAGCCCAGGAACTATTAGAGCTCAAGATGTGAAAAAAAAAAAAAGAAAGGAAGATTCAGAAAACCACAGAACACACGGATAAAGACTTCAAGAGGTCAGCCAGTCCATCTTCCTCCCCAAAGGCAAAACCAGCTGTAACTCAACCGTTCCTGACTGATTTTTGTTTAAACACTTTCTAAAAGTCTCCAATAACGGGGATTCCACTGTCTCCTTAGGCAATCTCCTCCAGCACGCAACCCCCCTGACAGCTGGAAAAGTGTTTCCTTGTGCCTAATCTACATCTCACTTGCTTCGGTTAAAGGAAGAAGTTATGAACAGTTAGGAAGAAACAAAAGAGCACCAAATCCTGACCCACTGGAAGACACTGATTTCTCAAGCCTGGTTACGCTAAGGAGATCTGCTGACACCATCGCCTAGCCGAGCGGTTAGAGGGTTCTCGATGCTTCACCAAAACTGTTTTCAGACTCCTACTGGATTCCGCACTGCCTGTAAACCATACGACGGGAAGCTGCAGTCAGCATCGACTGTATTTTGCCTCGCTTATCAGTGATTTTTAAAAAGCTTTTGCTAATGTGACTCTGGCAGGAATGTGAGGTATGGTTGCAAAACCGGTTTTCGAGAACTCAAGAACTGTTTCGATGAACATGTGAGCAAAGTAGCCACGAAGTCCTCGCCGCGTGAGCAGAACATTACTTTTGATTTTTTTCTTTCTTTCTTTTTTTAAATCTCCATAAGACAAGGAATATAGTATGAAAAGATCTTGCAGAATATTTTAGTTAGGCAGGGGAGCAAAATCCTACGCACAGTTCATCTTTATGTGGCTCACTGAAGCTGACATCCTCCTTGTCTGGGAGATACCACCAACAGATATTCAAGTCCAAATCATCCACTGGAACTTCAGATGGTGTGAATTAATAGCTTCATTACTCCAGTGCATCCACAAGCATTCACATCATCAGAAAATCTTGCGCTCTTTCACCTGAGTTTATTAATAATAGAGTGGCTTTAATCTATTCTGTGCTGGTTTGGGTTTTTTACATGAGATATGACCTTCATGGTCCTGGTAAGTCATGAATGGAGCAGTTAATTGGTAATTAGTTAATAGACCAGACCATTGGTGTCTTTATTCTCTATCTTTCCCTTTTCATGTCTTGTTTTCTGTCTTTCTTTTCTTTCATTCTGTTGTAAATTGTCCACCTTCCACGACTGCCAACCCAAAGCTTTTCAATGGACTGCCTATAAATATTACCATCCGTTAAAAACCAAGAGCATATTCAAAACACCACAGGTTGGTCTTAAAAGAGAAGCAGTACCGACAAAATAATTCACATACGAAAACACATGTCTTTTTCTAACCCAGATTACAGTCATTGCAACACCATCAGCCTGATGGGATGGTTTTCTACCCATTTTACAGAAGGGTGAAGTGATGCAGAGAAAGTTTATAGAGACTTAACTACTGTCCTGGAATGGATTTAAGCATGTGTTTGCTTAATTCATTAATACAGGTTCATACTCCCTTGCTTAATTCATTAATACAGGTTCATATTCCCTGTCAGGCCACCATATGCCAGAAGTATGCAATCTCTCCAGCTGGATGTAGTCAGTTCCTGAGTGGTTAGCTACTCTGTAGCCAAATAGTTCTTAATAGGTCGATATTCAATTCACCATTACAGGTATTTCACCACAACCTTAAAAAACATTCTATCTGTGTTCAAAAGGATAGTTCAGTCACTGCGTGGAGTAGGTTTGAGACTGAAAACAAAGGCCTAAAAGACAGAAAAATAGACTAGCAGTTCACAGCACAGAGTCTTAATTTTGCTCCCCTTACAGTCACTTCTCGGGGGAAAAAAAAAAAAGTAAAAAAAAAATAAATCCTCAATCTGTTTGTTGTTTCGGTTCATCTGAGGGTGACATAAACAGCTTTCAGTTCTTTACATTCTGCACAAGCCTCCAGAAATATTCAGTGTTTACTAGAGCTCAGTGGTGTTAAATCAAGTATGACTATCACCCTTTAAGGCCTAAATGATGGAGCGATATCCATACCAATAACACATTTTGACAGTGTTGACACCTGCTTACATAGAAGCAGTCTACTCATTCTTATAAACCTGTAGAAATGGGCATTAAAACTTAATAGGAATTCTAGGAATTACCTTCTGTTTTCAGAAGCTGGGGTTTTCATTCATCATATCCAGCCTCTTGGTGAATTCTGTGGCATATTCTACAGTGTGTCTCATAAAAGACAAGTATCTGGATGGAGAACTTTATTATATCTCTCTCTGCCATCATTTTGGCTGTGTAACTGGAACGGCTGTGTAACTGGAATGGATAGGAAATTATACTAGCTAGTTCTAAAGCGAGAACAACCCCGAAATAAACTCCGCAACTGGTGAGAGCCAAGAATGGCTTATTAGTTCTTTCTGATCACCTAAAGACTTTCACAGAATTCAAACGTGACCAAAACTTCACGAAAGATGGGTATTTTTCTTCGGCTAATGGATTTTAAGAGCAGATTCATCAAATGTTGTAACACCTGCAGTTGGCCATTTGAAAAAAAAAATAAAATAGGAAAAAAAACCCACAAAAACCCCACCTGGGGAGTGGAAAAAATGTTGTGTCACAGGTGAAAAAAACTGTTTCCATTCACTCAGCCCTCACTTTGTTTAGTACTCAGCCTGACAGGTAACAACCCCCCACCACCTTCTAATAAAAGCTAAACACCACAGATTAGAGGAGATGGGAGCGATGACCAAATCTCAAGCCCTGCGCCTCGCACGGGAGGCTTCCAGTTTTTTCATCCTCTCATCCCAACAGGTCTTTCTTTCATGCTGCTTTTTCCCGGGAAGCCACAACCCGCAGAGGTTGCCCGGGAGCCGGGAGTCTCGGAGGCGGTGTCGGGAGCTGTCCCTTCAGCACCACAGCCCGCCCCGCCCCGCCAGCCCCGGCTCCAACATCCCGGCTCGGCCAAGAGGCTACCGAGAGCCGCTACCTCGTGGTCCGTGGCCAGCGACAAAGGGCTGTGACTGAATTAACGCCACAGATAGTTTAAATCCGGGCAGTAAAGAGGTAACGGCTTCAGACGCGGTGCTAGCGCAGCAGCAGCAAGGCGAACAATTAAGTTCGACCTAAATTAGTCTGCTATCATACGCGTGTCGCTAGACTTTCTGGCTCTCCGATTCCTATCGCACTTGTCTGGAGAGAAGTTTTGTGGAGGCAGAGCTACCAGCCCAGGCTCGGCAGCAAAGGGGTTTGTTTTTTTTTTCTAGTCTGTGGTAAAAATCAGCCTGCAATGGTTAAGTTGGACGCGCTTTTGGAGGAGCACCTACTGAGCAGAGCATGTTGACTAACACACACCCCACCCCATGCGCTTCTTGAAGTCTGCCTGGTGCACACAGTCAGATTCAAAGGAAGAAACACCAAAAGGATTAATATGAACATTGAAGATCACTGGCCTGCGCAAGAAATACAGGGAAGAAATCGTCTCTTATTTTCCCCAGAACTTAAACATGCAAAGTAATTGCTTCCCCCTTCGTGAACCAAATTATTTTAAGATCAGTAAGAAGTTAAGGAAGACCCTTTCACACTTTTACAGACCACAGGTAGATCAGATAACATCACAAAGCTACTTTAGCACGAAGAGACGGGAACGCACAAGAGAAGTGCATTTGGCAAGATGCAGATAGTGACTGTTAATAAACTTTTTGAAAGATGGATCACAATCCTACCACAGCGGAGTCCCCCGAATAAACAACCGTTAAAAGGGACTGGTTTTCTGCACCGTTCTTTATTCACTCTTCCTCCCAGCGGTTCCCCGTTGCTACACACATTCTAAACTGAAACAATTCCGACACCCCAGAGCACCTCTGCCTACAGAAATGCACGCTCTCCTCTGCGCACCGAGGTGCTCTGAGCTTCCAGGCAAATCCCAGCCCTTTGCAGGGGAAAATGCTAAAGCCTCCCGCGCAAATTGCACTTGTTTCCGGGTAAAAGATGATCAAAAGAGCAAACTCCTGTAAGAACAGCCCTTTCTACCCATCACCAACCAAGCTGAAGCATGCAGAGAGTACTGGAGTACGGGGCAGCGTGAGCGCGCAGAGTGTGTGCGGGAGCCTGTTGTAACCCAGAGGAGCACCACAGTCCGGCATTCGCCGATCACCAGTAACAAGAGACCGACCAAGGAAGAGAGAATCAGCGCTGAAAGGAAGGAGAGCCCTGACATTGTCATGAACAGCAGGGATCGAACTCATCGGCCGAAGTTACAGCCTACATCACATCCTACAGCCTATTAATATATTCGTTTTACGTATCTAATAACAGAAGAGGAAATTGTCCCTTAAAAACCTTATCTCTTTAAAGGCAAATATGCTTTATGCTGTCAGATAGTCTTTCAAAGGAAATTTTTTCCTGCCCAAGGTATAACACAGTGAAACACAAAGGGAAGCAGACACAACACTCTGTGGTCCTGAGCAGAGGGCAGCAGACAGGACGTTCCCCTGCGAACTGTCAGTATCTTCAGGTGGCAATACGCAAATCTCTCGTAACAAGTCCTAAACGGTAAAAAGATGAAGTCCTTCTGCATCAATAAAAGAACTAAGCTTTCGTGTCCTGTTCGTATAACGCACGGTCACACAGTCACTGAGCTGGAGGGGTCTTTCAGAGCTCCCTAGATGTTGGGGGGGGGGGGGGGGGGGAAGAAATACAAGAGCTGGAAGAGGGACCTTACCAGCTGCCTCAGCAAATCCGCCTTCATCAACACAAAAGCAGGGAGAAGACACCTGCTCATCAAGCCCGAGTTGTAGCAGAGTTTCCGCCTGCACTCTGCTTAGCGTGCTATTTATTTTGACATCGGGGAAGCAAACTTGACGCGAGACGCTCCGGTTTAGCCGCGTGAAGCAGGGCACAAAATGACGGCTGTGTCCACTGGCCGCCCCTCGACCCTCCTGGGAAACGGCACGCCTGGGAAGCCGGGCAGCGTGGACGTGACAGTGGGCATCGTTCGGGAAGGCGGGACCGTGTGCCCACAAAAAGGAGACGCTGACTGCTACCTGTTGGCACATCAGACGCTCCAGCCGCGATAAAAAACTTCGGGGATGCTCAGGAGAGCCCCAGCGACGGGGCCACGACTGCAGGAACCCCTACCACAGCGCTTGCCAACGCCAAGGTGAGGTGTGTGAACGCAGGGCTCCGCTTGGCTCCGCATCAAGGGTTTTCCCCGCTGATCCAGTCCCCATGCCCTCATCATTTTCCTTCTCGTCCACCTGCCTTTTGCCAAGTTTTCCCCGTGCCTCTTAAGTGAAGGTGCCACGAGGAGCACAGCAACAGGGCCTCCTTCTTCTTCTTGAGGGGAGCCCCAGGAGAGTGTCACCCTGCCTCTTCCCCTCTCCTCCGTGGCACCCAAGCCACAGCTCCCTAGTAAGCCACCCGGCCAGCGCCAATCCCCCCCCAGCAGGCCAGCCCCACTCCTTCCCAGTCCCATCCAGGGGACACAGGCTCCATCTCCAGGGGAAGAAGGTGCAGGACGCGGCCAAGTCCAACAAGTGCCCGTGGAGAGCAATGACAGAACACGGGAGGGAAGCCAAAAGAACTCGTCCAGCACTTAACCTTTTGCATGCCACGGCCCCCATGCCCCTTCTCCCTTTCTCCCAGCCCGGGGGACGTTCGCCCCAGCCCTTAGTCCTGGCCTCAGAGGGCCTCCCCGAGGCGAGACACTCACCGATGGTCGTGATGACCGTGATGGCAAAGTAGAAGGAGCCGGCAAATTTCCACTGGACGCCGGCCCGGTGCGGCTCTGACTGCATGATCACCAACTCTAGTTGCCGGTAGTCCTCGCTGGTGATGTTGTACTTTCCTTTGAGCCGGATCTCCTCGGCTTTGAGTTTCTCCTCCTCCCGCATCTCGTTGTCGGACTCCAGGGCATCAAAGACGGCAGCCCCGACCAGCAGGTAGGTGAACGTGCAGATGATGAGGGACAAGGTCCGCACGTTCTGCCTCTTCATGGCCGCCAGCAAGGAGCGAGTGAGGGGACCATGTCCCCCCCTGGCCGCCCGGGGATCCGACAGGCCGCAGCAGCCGCAGCAGGGGGGCAGCTGGCGGCGGGGCTGGCGGCGCCCGCCGCCGCCGCTGCCGCTGCTCCGGGGCAGCTTGCGCTGCGGCGGCGGCCGCTCTCCGCCCGCCTGCTCGGGCTCCTGGGAGGAGGAGAGACACAGGAGGCTGCTGGAGCGCCGGGACCAGGTGCCCTGGAGCCGGGAAACTCTGCGCAGGACCTGCCCAAACCAAGCCGTCCCAGTGCGCAGGGCCATCCAGGGCACACCCGCTCCTCCCCAGCACCGAGGCCAGGGGCAGGGGGGTCCCCGCCGCGGGAAGGGGGCGCTGGGCGGCGCCCCGCCGCGGGGTCGGCTGCCCCGGGCCGAAGTCCTGCGGCGGGCGGGTCCCCCCGCGAAGTTGGCGCGGGGAAGCGGGGAAGGGTCCCCCGCCGCCCGGGCGGGGCGCAGCGGAGAAGCGGAGGAC
>WTSP01019389.1:0-10740 GCA_025331215.1 Actenoides lindsayi | reverse complement strand
TCAGCTTTTGCTGTAAGCACTAGCACCTAATCTCAGCAACTGCTGTCCAAATAGAATATTCTGAACAGGGAGATTCTCCATGGCTCTTGGTGTAATGGCACGCCCAGCCAGCAGCTGCTGTCGAGAGGAAGTTTGTGTAGGCTGAAATGCACAGGAAACATTTTTAACCTTTTAAGAAACAGGTGCTGAAATACACCTTTTGGTTTGCCCTGTGATTGTGTGGTTTAGCAATCTATTGATCCATAAATGTGGTTTTATAGTATGTACCTATGATGCAGTAGTCTTTTTCCATGGCATGGGCTGCTTTCCCTTGTAGGACTCCCGAGAGTCGAGCTCTCATTGTGTCCTTTGACATTCTAATGCAAGTGTGCTCTTCATTTTCATTTATGTCCCCATTCTAGTGCATTTAGTCATCAATAAAAAAGTTTTACCACTCTTTTCAGGTAGATTTAGTGAAAGTTAGTTTAAAAAAATAATAACAATCACAGATTTTTCTAAAAGTTTATTGAAAAGTCTTTGGAAGTTGTGTGGTTTTACACTTTGGAACAGAAATGGTATCTTTCAGGTAAACATACATTCTTCTGTCTAAAGGCAGTAGCTTAGGGTTTGTTTCTTTTTTTTATTATTATTTTTAAATAAGGGATTGATCAGAAAACTACAATTGCTGTTTATCATGTTCTCATATCATCTCTCAGTATGAAAGGTTAAATTCTGGAAAGTCAAAAATTAATTGTTAATGTAATTATATACATAAAACTAGTTGTTGTCTCCCAAAATATGATTATCTGAATTTCAATGTTTTTCATGCTTAGAGCAGTATTTGAGATACTGATGTTTTATAAAAATAATCAAATACAAAACCTAACAAAGGGTTTTAAACCGGCAACTTAAAATAAAACATTTTTAATTTGAAGTCAAGTAAGTACAAACCCTGTTTAGACCATTTAAACCATCAGTCTCAACCTACTCACAGAGGCAAAAGCTGTTAAAGCTCTCTGAATGTCAAGTTTCATCCTTGGAAAAATTTATTCTGCTGTGCAGTTTGGTAAGCCTCTTTGAAAACAGCTTACTTGAAAAAGAGAGTAGTGAAAGCATTGCTGTTGTAGAGTCTCACTGAAAACCCATCCTGAGGAAATCTGTAGGCTTGTGAAAGGGTATGATGTTGCTCTTAACAGCCAAGTATGTGAGAAGGTTTTTCCAACAAAGTTCATAACACAGTTTGCTGATTTGCAGAAAGATTTGTTAAGTTTAACTGAAGATTCCTAAGCAGTTAAATGCTCTAGCTCTACCTATCCTGTAGGAGCTATCAGACTAACTTAGATGTGTTATGTCTAATACTAGGTGTCTCCCACTAGGTTGCTGGGGGGCAGTTTTGTGAAATGCTTGATCTAATAAAATGCAGGCTGCTATCAAAAGGTCAAGTTCCCTATCCCCTCCACCCTGTGCCATCCCGTTTCTATTCCATTTAGTGACATGACAACTGGACTGGTGCTCTGACTTTTTGTGTTAGGTTATTTTTATGTCTAATGAACTTGCTGAGCTGGTTTACCACGAGTGCTTGACACAGCAAAAGGAAATGGGTAGAAATAAATGGCTGAAGAAGGAAGAGGAAGAGAATAAGATGCTTTTGGTAGTGGCTTTCAGAATTGATTAAGGGTATAGAACTGACTACAGCTGGATCAATATGCCATGGTTCAACAAGGCCAAATGCCAGTCACAACAACCCCATGCAGTGCTACAGTCTTGGGGAGGAGTGGCTGGAAAGCTGCCTGAAGGAGAAGAACCTGGGGTGTTGATTGACAGCTGGCTGAAAATGAGCCAGCAGTGTGCATAATGTAGCCAAGAAGACCAACAGCATCCTGGCTTGTATCAGAGTGCGACCAGCAGGACTAGGGAAGTGATTGTCCCCCTGTACTCAGCATTGGTAAGGCCACACCTTAAATACTGTGTTCAGTTTTAAGCCCCTCACTACAAGAAAGACATTGAAGTGCTGGAGCTTGTCCAAAGAATGTCAGAAAAGCTGATGAAGGGTCTAGAGCAGAAATCCTATAAGGAGCTGCTGAGAGACCTGGTGTTGTTAAGCTTGGAGAAGAGAAGGCTGAAAGGAGACCTTCTTGCTGTCTACAGATACCTGAAAGGAGGTTATAACACGGTGGGGGTTGGTCTCTTCTGCCAAGTGACAATTGATAGGACAAGAGAAAATGATCTCAAGTTGCATCAAGAGAGGTTTAGATTGGACATTAGGAAAAATTTCTTCACTGAAAGGGTTTTTAAGCATTGGAACAGGCTGTCCAGGGAGGTGGTGGAGTCACCATCCTTGGAGGTATTTAAAAGACATGTAGATGTCATGCTTAGTGATATGATTTAGTGGTGGCAGTGTTAGGTTAATGGTTGGACTCTATGATCTTAGAATCATTTTGGTTGGAACGGACCTTTATGATTCTGAGGCTAATAAGATTAATTTTGCCAAATCCCTATTTTTTGAAGGGATAAAATCTTATGGAGGCTGTTGCTTTTTTTTTTTTTTTTTTCCTCCCCCCCCCAAGGTGTTTTCAGGCATGGACTGTCTTCTATCTCCAAAATATTTCCATAGTTTTATGTCGGGCTTTATTCTGTCTATAATACCAGTTATGCCTATGGTACTGTAGTTGAATCTCATAAGGTTATAGGTGTTAAAATATACTACTTGAAGACAGCTAAATATAAAAACTGATTGTGGTCAAATAGTTGCTACAGCAGTGTAATGCTGTTTCCTTCATTGGTTTTAGGTTGCAGTTGGTGGAATGTCTTGGTGCATTTTGTCAAGCTGTGTTAATTTTCCCTCACTGATTTTTATCAGGGACTTAGTCTACAAACAGGGCTATATAATCTGTGTCAGGGAACAGCAAACCTGCTTGCCTTGCTGCTGAATTGTTACAGTTCAAGACAGAAGAGAAAACAAGACATTGGTTGCTGTTGTCCTTTTCTTTGTGTTTGAGGAAAAAATCAGGTTAGATAGAGATGGAAGGAGATATAGCAGGTGGCAGGGTAGTAAAAGTATGTAGTGAAATAAATATTAATCCCTTCTAAAATAGTGTGTTCACTGTTCACCACAGGGGTGTTGGATGTTAGAGTTGGATAGCTAGACAGTGCTTTAAGAATGTGGGGGGAAAAGGAGGTATGAAGGGAGAAAAAATAGATAACTATATCATTAAGTGTGGTTTTCAGTACATGAGAGCATTTGCTCTGAGCAGGCTCTTCTATTAATCCTGTGATGTGCACAGCTCATTATGATTACAGTTACAGGGAGATGCTTTTGACATCAAGTATTTCAGACAATCATCTGATATGTTTGTCAACACTTGAGATAGTATTTCAGGATATTGAGTAAGGGTCATGATTATTTTTAGAGACTTTAGAAGACTCTTAATTTCTAGTGTTTTGAGACTTTTTTTTATCTTTAAACAAGTGCCTTTTTCTTTAAACTGGTGCCTAACTTTGCTTTTCTCTTGGGGCTCTGTGTTGTTATTGTTTTCTAGCTGTATTTTCTATTTAGACTTGTGGTTGAAGGTACAGAGGAGTGGTGTGGGAGGTGAAAATTGCAGAAACTCTTGTCAGCATGTCATGGTTTAACCCCAGCCAGCGAATAAGAACCATACAGCTGTGCACTCACTCTTCTCCCCTCCCAGCAGGAGGGGGAGGAGAGTTGGGGGGAAAAAAAGTAAAACTCATGGGTTGAGATAGGAACTGTTCAGTAACCACAATAAAATAAAATATAATTAAAATATAATAATAGTAATGAAAGGGAATAGAGAGAAATAAAACAAGTGAGGCCCAATGCAGTGCAGTTGCTCACCACATGCTCACTGATGCTCAAGCAGTGATCCATTCCTCCTGGCCATTTCCCCCCAGTCTATATAAAAACCATGATGTTCTGTGGTATGAACTATCCCTTTGGCCAGTTTGGATCAGCTGTCCTGATTGTGCCCCCTCCCAGCTTCTTGTGAACCTGCTTACTGGCTGAGCATGGGAAACTGAAAAATCCTTACCTTAGGATAAGTGCTACATAGAGACAACTGAAACATCAGTGTATTACCAACATTATTCTCACACTCAATTCAAAACACAGCACTATACCAGTTACTAGGAAGAAAATTAACTCCATCCCAGCCAAAACCAAGACAAGATCCTCTCCTTTATATGTACCATTTATGTAATGCCCAGGTCCCACATTTTTCAGTACATTCCAGTTATTCACTAGCACCTTTCTTATTTCATAATACATACACAGAGATATCAGTCCTGCAGTCTGCACATCATCCTTATAAAGTGTTTGTTGAGTTCATTCAGTCCATGACTGTGGGCTCCATCTGTCACAACAGTCTTTCTGTGCAGGAGGGATGGTGTGAAGTCCACTCAGTCATCAGAATAGGACTGAGCTTTGATGTGGTGGATGAGTGACACCGGGTGCAGCAGGAGGATGGTGTGTAATGTTGGATTGTTACATTCTGATGGCAGTTCTGTTTCCATCACTACTGCACTTTGCTTGTTTCTATGAAAGTTTGTCTCCATCAATCTGATTCTTACTGTAATACCATTGATACAGCATATAGCAATTATAGTAATGATGACATGCAGAGGCAGGATTATATAGCAGTTAACATCATCTAATTTAATTCACTGACTATTCTTGCCCCAAATCAATCCTCGTGAGGTACACATCAGAATTCTCCATCCTTCTTCATCACCCACCAAGTACACCCAGGTTCTTGAGCAAAATCAATCCTATGAATGTGTTTGCTTCAGCTTGAGGCTGGAATAATCCAGACTCTTTTCCCTACCATGTGTTTATGTGCGCTACAGGGACTACGTCCCCTTCTACAGTACCTAAAAGTTCTGATTGGGCAGGATTAGCTCGAGTAACATCCCCTAGTTTTGACTGATCAGGTGGCTTTTGTTAAATGTGTATCCCAGTGTTTGAAGGTCCCACCCCCATTGCTTTCAGTGTAGTCTATTGTATCATTCAATTTTCCTCAAGGCTGGTGCATGATAAGAGATGGGATGTAAGGGTAGCATTTTCCCTCTGTCTTTCAAAAATTCTATTGCTGTCTGAAACTCATTTATTACTTCCAGAGTTCATGAACTTCTTGAACATCGTGTGTGCTATGTTAATCCTATTTACAGAAGTTACTTATTAAATACTTTGAACTTGACAAGCTATGTTGGCTTATGCTAGTTGTCTTGAACAGTGCTCTCTGGTTATGTGTTTCTGATTAGAGCCTTTCACAGTGTGCAGCAACAGCTTTTGGGAAGATGAAAGTGGTGGTATATTAATATTTTAAAGAAACCTTGCTTACTTTCATGTTCTCCAGAGTAAGGTTTATTGGTCCGGGTCCAGAGTCCCCACAACATTTACATCCTAGGGAGAAAGACCACTGTTTGTCTGAAGGAAATGGAAGTTTTAAATTACTCCAATTGAGAGAAAGGGAGGCAGGAGGAGATACATGTAACATAAAGGGTGACTACCTTAAAGTAGGTCTGTTGACTTTGCAGCCACTAGTAGCTATTACAGTTAAAAATGGGTTTCTGACATAAATATTTAGTTTTAATCACAGTCAAGTTCACTTCACCTTAATTTATAGGTAAAGTAGGAGCTGTCACAGTGTTCACAGGAGTGGAAGACCTGCATTGAGTCATATGCCTGAGGTCTTAGCAGTGGGCTTAAATTTGGCTTAGGTGGTGGAGGTTGGTTCCTTCAGTAGTCAGATAAAGGTTTCTGTAAGCTAGGGAGATGAGACATGTGGATTTATGGAGTTATACTGTGGTCTAAGGGGAGAAAATACATCAGAGGAATGATTAAACAGTTTCAAGTCTGATTTCAATGTAAATTTTAATTTCTGTCCCTAAACTCTCTTCTTACTGCAAGCAGCTGAAGAAACTTCCTACAAGAAAAGGCCTTCTGTGTATTTGCAGAAATAAAAACGTTTCAGCATCAAACTGTGATAGTCAAAATTAATTTGTGATTGTGTTCCCATACACCTTCTGTGAGAATATTATTAATTCTGATTTTCTGTAGAAGAATACTTGCTCCTTCTCTTCCAAACACCGACTGGTGCAGTCCATGATTGTTCCTAGACTACCCTAGCTTGTCAACTGCACTGGCACCAGTCTACCCTTTGCATTCTTTTCAACGTGTCCCTAAACAGATTACTGGTCCTGTTTGTTTAAAACACACTCCTCCCTTCTTCCCTTCTGATTTGTATGCCCTGTGTTCACTTCCCCTTTCTAAAAAGTACTACTTAGAAGTGGAAGATGTTTATCTGAACAGTAAGGATTCCACTTTTTTTTTTTGTCTGTGTTGTTACAATCCTTAAATGCTGTGTTGTGCTCTGTCTCTGCATAAGATCCTGCGAGCAAAATGCTGAAATACAAGCTGCACCCCTGTAAAATGGATTTACACTACTTTCATTCTTTCTTGAAGGTCTTGGTGTAAAGCACCTTACTTTCCACTTTCTGAGAAGCTAGAAAAAAATGTTCCAGTCTGGCCATAATGTCCTTCTAATAAAATTGCACATCTCCTAAAAGGCATGCAGATCATAACATGAGCATCTTTTTGCTTACCAAAGCAAACTGCAAGCATATCACAAATTATTCTGATCTGCAGCTTACCTTTCATATTGTCACTTGACCAAAAGATTGTGAGTTCAAATTGCTGGTGTACACTGACAGCTTGTGTAATTCCCTTACAGGTTCTTAGGCCAAGACAGAAAACAAACACACTGTCCTTTTGCCACCGTGCTTTCTGTGACAGAAGTTTTGTCTCTCGCTTCCTTCAGAGAAATTAATCTGAATGTCTATGAAAATGAATATTCCTAGTTAAACATGTTCTGGGATGAGACTCTATATACAGCATAGGCTGTTTGTATCATACAAACTGTTATTTTTCTTCCCTGCATCCCAAATCTTACACATATTTTCACTTTTTGGTCTGTTTGTTACAGGTGGGGATTGAAATAAGGTTTTTTTTCAATCAAGTTGGTGCTAGACAGAGTACCTTGATTCTCAACTGCTTCTGTGCAGCCTTATGAGAGCCAGAAGGAGGAGGGCAGCCCAGCATTAGCTTGAATCTTTACAGGAGTTGATCGATTTAAAGTTTCTAATTTATCTGTAGATGACAATGGCTAATTCTGATTTTCTAGAGCACAGCAATTATACCACTCTCTGTATTACAGACACTGATAGTGCTTTGTGACGCCCCGGTGAGTCTGCTTATCTAAAGTAAGTTAATTGCCCTGTTAGTCTAGACCGATTCACTCTCTAGATAAAGAAAAGATGATGCATCAGGATCAATATCCGATTTGTAGAACCTTGTTTGCATCAGTGAGATTTGATTGTGTTTCTACAGCAGACAAAGCAGGGTGTCAAAGACAAAGCTAGCAAAAGGGTCCTATCAGTCCACTGGTGCCAAGCCTTGGTAGCTCCTGAGAACGTTTGCTTACTGACATGATTATTTTCTTAACTAAAATAAATGGTTCTTGCACCATGTACTTTTTTTGTTGTTGCTAATGAAATTGCATTCCCTCCCTTTTGTTGCGGGAAGTTCGACATAACTCATATCTAAATAGTAATGCCATGCAGGGATGGGTCTTTCTTTTTTCTTTTCTTTTTTTTTTTTTTTTTCTCTTTTTTTTTTTTAATTTCCTGTAGTGATGAAAGCAAATATGAGGAAAGCAGAGAATGCTTTGGTTGCAAGCTGAGTGAAAGAGGGGATGTTAATACTAGTGTCTGTGATAGTGTAGAGAAGCTGGGGTAAAAAGAAAGGAAGTGGTGAAAAATAACATCACTGAGAGAAACAGTAACTCCTTGTTGCGAAAACACATAGTGCTTCTTTGGAAACAAACTTCTGTTAATGATACTGCAGTTAATTAAACATAAGCCTCAAAATTGCTAGGAGGAAACAATCTTCTAGTCTTTTGAGAAAATGGTCTTTTTTTATTCCTTTTTATTACAAAGCACAGCAGTGATCTTGTTTCAATTCAGTACATACCAGAAGCTGCATTTTTAAGCTGTTGTTACTGTTTAATACCTCGGTTTCTTTGCTTTTACGCACTTAGCTGGGAGGGGGTCATACAAGAAATCTCAGTTTCTTATTTCCTTTCCTCATAAAAGCAGGAGAAGCTTATAGAAGTTGATATTTAAAATAATTTGAAGGATGTGAGGTTAGCCCAACGAGGTAAGGCTGTTTGGTTTATGTTGCTGATTAGAGAGAATAATTAATTTGACTGCTTTACCCTGTTGTGTTGCTGAGGGAGGGTTTGGCAAATTATGGATTGAGGAGTCTGCATGCTAAGAACATTTGTATCTGTTTAGTATGTGTAATAAGTTACTTTTTTATTTGTCAGCTAGTTTGGCAGATGTTTAATGCAAATTCCATGAGAAGGGAAAAGACAGGCTTGTGGCTGGTGCCATGAAATCTTAAAAAGGTACCTACATCTTCTGTATTCTAGTTATTTTGTTTTCTAGAAGTGCATGGTAGGGAGGTGCAGTCAACTTTGGTAAGTTTAAATAGTGCTAATGTATCAGATCTCTGTCCTACATGAGTCTTACAGGATTCGTTGTGGAGCAGATGATAGTAAGGGAGTGCAGGAGGTCCTCAGGAGCTTTTTAACTTCTTGCTTATTACAAAGGATGCCAGCTCTAAGTCTGTCTGTATGCAGAGGGGTGGGCATTGCTAGATAGAAGTTCTTTAGGTGATTACAGATACTCATGTGCCTAGTAAAATATAGTTTGTCATATTTGTAGAACAGGGTTTCAAATTTAATGTGTCCTTTGCATCCTTACTTTTTGTTATTTTAAATCTAAACTGATTTAAACACTACTTATTAATGAGTAGTGTTTAACTCCCATATAAGGTGCTGTAAAATTAACATTAACCAGACCTGCAGTTCTATAGATGGAAATCTGTATTTTGTATTTCATCACAGGAAAATGTTTTAAAATGTATGTGTCACTATGTGTGACACCACAGCTTGACATTTGGGAAGTAACTGTTTCAGTTGTCTAGAATGAAGCAAACAAACAAAAAAAAACAACGCCAAAAACCCCCAAACTAAACAACAGCAAAAAAACCCAGACAACAAAAACCAAGCAAACGAACACCAAAAAAATCCCAACCAAACAAAAAACAACAAAATGAACAAAAACACACACAAAAAATAAACAAAACCCAAAACCACAAACCAAACATGAATTGCCTTTTGTTTAAACAACATCGTCAGCAGTGCGTCTGTCAGCATCAGTGTTTCCATTCTTCTTTTCCTCGCCTTGGGGTGTGATAGCTTTAGAAAACCTTTTGACACAGATGCAGTACTTTATTGAGAGAAACACATACGACACACACAAATCTGTATTTCCTGCTTTTCCTTGTCTTCTGTTATATTCTCATTTCCCCTTTTAATATTTCTTATTCTTCCCTTTTATTTCCCATTTCCTCCTTTTTTGTTAGATAAAACCTTGAAGACTGGTGGGTGATGGTTAAAGTTGCCAGACTTGTCAGTGTGCAGTTCTGTCTTGCATTTTTCTGTCATCCTTGTAAGAAAGCCAAGGAGAAGAGACAGTACTCTGTCACTCATCCTGTTTTGTCATCTCCTGTATTATTATTATTTTTTTCTTCTTTTTTTTTTGACTTCTCTCCAGCTGTAGTTCAGATATTTCATTCTGAAGCTCTTAGATGCAGGACATCTACTATGTAATGTCCTTGTTTGTCATTTCCATATGGGTAACAAAGAGAACATAGATTTCCACCTTTTTAGCTGTTGCTGCAGCTTTTGAGGTAAAAGTGTGACAAGTGTTGGACCTTTTATGTGTGGGAAATATATGCTGTGTGTGTGAGAGAACCAGTAAAGCCAAACTGAAATTCAGAGGTATTATTAAAAAAAATAAAAAATAAAAATCTGTGATGACCATGGGATACGGTTACATATTTGAAGAAAAATCTTATATACAGTGTCTGTGTGCCTTTAGCAATCCAGAGAGTTTATTTGCAGTTTGTGAAACTAAATGTGTACCTCTCTGCATTAAGGCTATCTTTCCTTGGCTTGGATGCTGCTGATAGTCTCTTCAAAACTACCCTATTAAAATAAACATTGCCCTCTTTGTGAATTTTAAACACTGTAGCTTAATTTAAGCATCTGAACAGAATACTATGTCAGTTGTACATTCTGTAAATAGGACTTAGTCACCATTTGTCTTTTTTCTTAAATGCAATAATTTTTGTGCCACTGCATTACTTTCCAAATTAGTAATGGTTACAAGTAAGTATGAGAACATGTTGCAGATACTGGTCATTGTTTTCTTTCTTTATTCTTTCCTTAATTCTGTATTATGTATACAACCTATATGAGAGTGGAAGGTTGTGTATGACTGAAACTACACTTTGCCTTAAAAATTGATAGCAACACTGTATTGACTTCCATGGTGAGCTATGAAGACTGTGGTAGATGTGCACAAGAGGCAGCTTACATTTAGCTGATCAGCTGCCCAGTTCTTTTAGTATCCATAGTGCTGGGTTGAGTCTTTTCACCATGATTTTCATTGACAGAGGCATAGCACACATTCATGCAGCAAGCAGTTTAAAGGCTAAGGAAAGGAATTTGAGGGCTGTATGTGTATGCTGTGTGTAGAAAGCACAATACTGATACTGTGGGGTTTGTGTTGTTGGGTTTTTTTTTTGTTGTTGGGTTTTTTTATTTATTTTTATTT
>WTSP01019387.1:0-40487 GCA_025331215.1 Actenoides lindsayi | reverse complement strand
TACATCCCTTTTTCCCCCCCTTCTCCCCCCCCCCCCCCTTTTTTTTTTTTTAATTATATCCTGTATTGTTTTTCATGTGCACTTTAGTTTACTTCTTTTTCACTGAATGCCATGAAGTACTTCTGTCTGAGTGCAAACTGAAGAACAGCCAAAGTTTCTACTCTGGATAATCCCTTCAGATAATATCCAGCCTCACAGGTCTGAAGAATTGTATCATAGTCACTGAGAGCTTTTAGTGGGTCTCTCCAATGAGTACATGAAAACCTAAACTGATCTTACACCATGGCTTCAAACACAGTTCATCACAAAATACAGCTTGATTTTTTCACAGTAAGGAGTGTCAACTGAAATATTTTATATGAAAAGGGAACTATTTGTAAAGAGTACTATGATATGACATAAGTATTAATAAAACAAAGATGCCACCTTTAATATCTTCATGTCTATGTATTGTGTTGACTGCAATTAGAATTCAAGATCTGAATATCCTTAAGTGAGTATTACTCAGTGTTAGCCTTTTACACACCGACTTCATGGAACTGTTTTCCTCTGCCTGCCAGCAAAGGCCCAAGGGCAAAAATAAGGGAGGACCATAAACAAACAAACAAAACTGAGTAAGTCAGGGTCTGAACAAAAAATCTGTTTAAATTCATTTAAAAAATATTTAGGCTATAGCCTAGAGGTTTACACAGGAGTAGAAACAAATGTAACACCACCATCCTGGTCAAAGTTTTCACCCACGAACTGGAAATTATGGCATTCTTATCCCTAATTTGGGGTAGTAGGGGAAAGGTGACGTGAAGGAGGGAAGTGGACTCAAGGAGAAAGCAAGTGTATTGCTTTGGCCTTTACACAAACTAAATGTATTCCAATAAAGCACTGTAATGCGCCTAGCAGTGGTCACTGTTGGTACACTGTCTCCCATACAACAACATCTGCGAGCTATCTGTTGCCAAACCCTGGCTAACCATCAAGGATGATCTCTAAATTACCAAGGCAAATACACACAGCAGTGGATTCGCTATTGATAGTCCATCTGCACAAATCATAACATAAGCCAGCTGCAGCTCCCTTTAAAAAATAAAGTCCAAAGATGCTAAACACAAGTATGCTAAAGAACAAGGCCTTCTCTCCTTGCCTGTTACTTTTATCAGATAAAAGTTCTTTCTTCTTATTAGCTAAACTGTATCTTTCTAGAATTCATTTTATACTGGTGGAAAACATTTTTTTTTGAATAACTGGGCCTTTTCCACATATCCAACAGGAAATCCCCTTTCACCATGGGCCAGTAGACTCAGATTCTTCTTGTCCTAGTGTAAGAGATCATATATTGTAAACAAACTCTTCTAACAACAGTTAACAAACAACAAAATACTTGCTGTAAACATCTTCTTTTAACTACTCAGGCCCATTCTGGAAAAGTCCATTTTGTAATAGTTTTAGCTTTCCTGAAACTCTCTGTATAAACTCAATTGCTTTTTAAATCAAATTTACATAGATTATGAAAACTCTTTTAATACATTCATCAATTCATCAGTATATAATTAGCAAAATCATCTCTTTATTTTGACACAAAACTTGTGAGCTAATGTCTATCATGGCAGTAGTAGAGCAAAGGGAGGAGGGGAACAGTCTTCTGTTCCACATGAATGGAAAAATAAAATTCAATAAAAATAATCAGCTTCTTCTCCTTTTCCTAACTGGTTGCCAAAAATCTCATCCCATCTTAGCAGAGGCCTTGGCATGAATCATATATAAAGTCATAGTATTCAATTTCCCATACTTAGCTCAAAAAGCGTTTCTTTGTGTTGTAATACTCAGCAGGTAATTGATTTGAGCTGATTTACATTTTACATTCTGGAGTGAGACTCGTGAACTCTGTGTTAGTATTTTCACAAATCGAAACTAAGGACAACTCTCCATCCATTTGTGAATTATCCATAAACACATATGAGTTTTAAAATTTGGTTTGATATTCAAATCTGTATGATTTTTTCAGTTAGCTAGAGTAATTTAAACAGAAAATGATACAGAAGAAATTGTACATAACAAGACATATACACACCACTCAAAGCAAAGGTGATGTTGAGGGGAGCCTTTCATTTTACTGGCAAAGAAAATGAGAATTTTTCCTGCATGTGAATTCCTAATGGCTGTGGCAGACAATGCTAGTGCCAAGCAGGGGAGGGCATTACTTAGTTTGAGGCATTCCCCTGAGCAAGCCAAGAAACTGCTTATAAGAAAACTCACCACATTTGAAAGCTGCAAATCTCAGCTGCAGCCTAAAGAGAAAAAACCCCCAACCAACCAAACATGAGAGCTTATGCACTCTTCAGATAATTTTCTACTATACTGTGTCAAATTGAAATTAAAGTCTTTTAAACTTAGGCTCCTATGTCACTTAATTTTTTAAAGTTAAACTAAAAATATGCATACAATCTCACCACAGAATACCCTCATGACTGGGAGACATGCCAATTATTCAGGGACAGAGTAGTCTGTTTCTATACACACTCGAAGAGTAGTGAAGTCCTTATGCATGCCATATGCATGACAACATGCACATGAAGGTAAAGGTCTATTTGCATGACATACTGCCACAATTTAGTATAATATAACAAGATACTGAGGTTTATCATGAAGTTAAGCAAAACTACAGAGGGAAGTACAGAAATGCTTTCGAAGCAAACTTGATGCAAAAGGCAAAGTAAATAAAAGGAAACAATATCCAAAATAATGCTCTTCTTGTTAAAAACAGAACAGTAGGACAAGCACTCAGAAAGCCTTGATGTAGACCTTATTTCTAGTAACTCTTGATACCCCAAACCTTCAAGCCATCTTATATATTAACACCTTTGTACAGCACAGTTTTTCAGCTTCTTCCTTCTCTGCAGCCATTCTAGGATGCCATACTACCTGCTCTGAGCACACAAATTCTCCCCTGCCTTTTCTTCCTGAAACCACTTTCCTTCCCTTTAAGGCATCTGCTAAGCAAAAGAGATCTCCTACTTGATAATGCTCATAGAAACAAAGACCAATGATGGTGTCTTTGTACAATATTTCACAGAGTGTCAATATACCTTTCTTTCTGCAGGACTGGATCATTCCCTTGTCTTATTCTTTTTTCATATTCTGTTGGCTAAACATCTTCTCCATTCACTAAGACAGCTTAACATGCAAGACTTCAAAAGCATCATGAAAACACTTTGCCTGACCCAAGATTTATGATTCTTCTCCCTGCAGTGTTCATGGAGAAAATTGTCTAGTAGTTTGTTGAAAAGATGTGTTAATGTGTGTGTGTATATATATATATGAAAATATCTATATATATGTACACATAAATATATGTGTATATATAGGTAGCATCTTTAGAACAACTTCTCTTTTACATTCTTAAACCAAACAAAAAACCCCAGCCCTTTAAAACAGCACAGCATCAGTTCAACTTAAATTGCTGCACTGCTGGAATTCAGATGAAGCAGTACAGTTGCACTACAAGAAGCTGACACATCCTACTATAAGATCAGAGCACTAGAGCACTCTTTATTCTGCCATTAATGAGACTTATTGCTGAAAAGTTTTCTTGGGGGAAGAGGGTGGCGTTGAACCCAGATATAGACTAAGTTTCCTTTTGCTTGCATTCACAAGGCTAACAGTTATATTCTTTTGCTTCATCTTCTCTTACCTTCTTTCCTCCCCCCAGCTACTTGAGTTTTTATGTTAGTCTCACATGCTGAGAAATAATGTTCTATACTCAATCTTTCAGAAAAATAAAAACTCACCCCACAGATTGTATTTTTGAAAAAATATCTCTTCCCCTGGGAAGTGGAACAAATCCAGGTGCCTTCCAAGAATATTTATATAAGGAGAAGTCACAGGCAGCGAGTGAGGTGGATTGAGCATAGAATATACATCTTAATGAATGAAACATCAGATGATAATATTTCACACTGAGTCATGGCATATGCAGTAGTAGTCCCTGCGGTACAGAAATTCCCTAAGAAAAACATTTGGAAAGTGTGAAAACAATGGGAAATCAGGAAGAAACAATGAAGATGCCATGCCAGCATGTCAAGTTTAGTATAACCTTACTCACATAAATATTCTTTAATAAAGATTAATATCCTTTTCTTCATAATCTGTTGAGATAGATTGACAAATAGGCCTGGGTGACTTGAATACTGTAATTACATATTTGTAAATCAAAGAATAAGTAAATACATACTAAACAGCATTGATCTATCAATCTTTCGTATGAATGTTCAAGAAGCATACTATTTTCATTTACAATTTGATGACTTAATTCAGCAACAAAATGGACCGTCCAGAGGTTTAATAATTTATTTCTGCTTTAAACCACTCCACCGCCATAAAACTAGAATGCCACAATAGTGTCACATATTTTTGGTTATGATCATCATCAAACAAAGACAGGGACATAGTTCACATATTCAGTCTTTGCAGATTCATCATAAACCAATGTCACATTGATAAAGTGGGCCTCTGTACTGTGCAATTTATATTTTACAAAAAAGGGACAAAATCCAAAATAATGGATGTCAATCTTGGAAAAGTAGTGTAGAAAAACAATCTTACAGTTTAGAGCAACATATTTCAGTGTGCTCAGAATTTGGCCAGTAGTATTTAGGTTTTTTTCCTTTTAAGTGCATCTAAAATGAAAAGATTGTATAATTGTCTGTACTGCATACTTTCATTTTACTTTCCATAGGGACAATAATAATAGTTCAGCTACAGTAAACCACATAGTACTTAGGGGTTTTCTTTAAAATACGTGGAATTGCATACTTACAGCTTCTCAGTTTGTTGAGATTAAATAATTTTAATGCTGAACTCTGCACGCACAGAATCCTATTAACCATGGAAATAAATATTTGGAAGCTGATGTTTTAAAAATTGCATCGATATTATTATTCTACTTAATAATAGCTTTTTCATTGTAATTTAAAAGGCCATTTATCTTGTAGTTAAAGTAATAAAATGCAACTATATAAAATAAAAAGCCCTTTTACAAACCACTGATTTAATTATATTTAGAGTTTGTTATGAACTAGCTTTATGGTTCTATTTTTGCATTATCTTTTCAGTTGGTTTTTTTCTGCATGCCTGTATAGATATACATATGCAGGTTGCATGGCCATGCTTTGTAGGTTGAAGTTTTCAACATGCTATGGTTCAAGTATTGAAAATAGTTTGTAAGTGTTCTGAATTCTCAGATCTCTACAGTAACAGGTTAGGTAGAAGTCATACAGTTCTAGTGTAACAGGGGACACAAGATTAAAAAAACCCCAAACCTTACTTATAAAGTGAACTGATTTGACAGTTGATTTTCCAGACTTTCTTTTCTAAGCCAAAACTATGTTTGACTTCGCAAGAAGAGGAGCAGCTGGATACACAGAAGTTTTCTATCGCTTTTTACATCCCACATATAGGTCAAACACAGTGGGTGCCTCATGGCTGAAAACCGAAGGGAGAGCTTATAACTTTCTTAGTTCTTTAGCCATAAGGGGTGCAGAGGAAAGGCAAGGAGAAAATGGGGAAATCTCTTACTTTCCCATTCACACGTTTGAAAACACAACAGATAAAACCTAACCTCGATAACTGGAAAAAATTTCACAGTCCAGCTTAGTCTGAAGGCAATGTTTGTCTCACAGCATGAAGGAACACTGGCAATGTTCATTTGTTTCCTCTTCTGTTTATCTCTACTTTCCATCCACCAAGGCTTGTTAGCAGCATTTTTCCAACTCAACATTTTAAATCACTGCAACTGTCCTGCACAGTTTTAATAGATCATGCCTAAGGGAGAGGTATCTCTATACATTCTTCTATATCAGTAGAAATAAGATTCATTTTATAGTAAATTTTCCAAAATTTTCAAAATTTAAAAGATCACACATTCTGGATGATACCTCTGGGTTTCTTGAGGCTGATTCTCTCCTGTCAGGCTCAAAAGATTCAAAACTTGCTTCCTCCATGGGAAGGAAGTCTTGCATTGCATACTTTTATAAGAAGTTCTATAGAACTTGTATCACAAAAATACCATCTTTCAGGATGAGGTAATTACCTGTGCTGAGATCCAAATATTGTCCTTATGGACACCATACTGAAGTAAATTCAAAGGATGATCTCTTGAACCTGCTGCACCGTTGGACTACAAAGTCAATATATTTTTCTTCAGCTACAGAAACAGCCCAAGACTCACACGCCAACCAATTGTCCTTGTTCCCCTTGGGAATGCCCTACTCCTGCAGGGGTGCCCATGGAACAGTTTACAGTTCAAAATGGGAAAAAAAAAAAAAAAATAAAATTTGCATTTCACTATTTCAGCTTATCCTGCAGCCTTACAGATACGTGTCTGCAGGTATGTGTCAGCACTACTGAGAGACAAAAACATTTCATGACAGTTAGGTCACAAATTTTCTAGTATATGCATAATCTACATCCTTACATTACAGTCATTCCACTTATATTTTAAGGTAGTTGTCAAGAGGGGACAGAGGGTGGGCACAGATTAGGTACATTTTAAGCTCTGGAAAACAAGAGAGACATTAAAAATGGCTTTTAATTCTTCTCATTCATTTCCAGTTTTTCAAGGTGCATCCCTCTCAAAAAGGATTACCTCTGTGTAAAATACAATGTTTCAGGGAAAGCACTGTTGAGTTAAACTACAAATGAAAGAATATTTGCTATCTTAAGAAACAGATTTGCTTCCAGAAATGTCAAAACTCAAACTTTGTTGAACATCACACTAGTTTCGTATATCCAGCAGAATTTTATTTCAATCTATTTCTTCCTTACCTTACTTGGCTGATAAGAGTATATTTAATAATTTTAATTCAAATGAGAGTTTGTATTTGATAAAAGTAAGCAGCATCAGTAAGTGTTTAAGTGACAAAGCACTGGATGTTGCTGATAAAAAAAAATCTAGAAAATAAAATTTTAGTTGCAAAGATTATGTTAATACATCTATGCAATTTATTTGCCTTTGAGAAACTGTAGCAAAGTGACACTAACCAAAAGGTTGCAACACACAAGTTTAAGATGTTCACAGATTTAACAAACAGGAGTCGTCTAGATGAAATCCAATGTAAAAAGAGGTGAGATGATAGTATTTGAATGACTGGCATTAATAAATTACTATTAACACAGATTTTAATATCAGTAGAGTAGACTAAGGAATACTGGAACATCTAAAATTTGACAGCAGGCAACTCTACAGAGCAAAAGAGAAATAAAGTCTCTGAGATGGTTAAGAGAACTTTCAGACAATGTAAAGTGCAGTCCATCATTTTCTGGTCTTGTATTTCAATACCAGAAACATGTAAACTTTCACACCTACTTAACTGATACCCCAGCACATTTCCCTGCTATATGTTATGAACAAAGATCTTATACAGATGAATACCACAACTTGGCATGCAGGCTGAGCCAGTTTTGAAGACTGAACTACTGAGCTAAGTACTACTATCCCCATAAATATTCTTGGAATGTGTGGGAGTGACTGCAGTTTGTATACTTTTTCTACACTTTATTTTTATCTAAGGGAAAAGCTATGTATGCTGTTACAAACTGCACCTGGGGTAAAAAAAAAATAAATTAAATAGCTGCATATAGACAAGTATTCTTCAATAAAACTATATTGTTTACAAACATGCATGCACCTCCTTCACAGTCTTTTACTCTCAGCTGTCTGCTCCCTTCTGAGTATCTTCTCTTCAACCGGGCCAAGAGCCATAAGCCTCATCCATCTCTATGTGGTATACTATGTTTACACAAAGCATAGGACTATCAGTGTATGCAATATGTTTAAATACCTATGAAAGTATGCAACATCAGTTTTCTGCCCAGTTGTTTAATATACTCATTAGAACATCTGTATGTTCAACCAGAACATCAGCTCAAAACCAGATGGAGTTCCTCTGCCAGTGTTCTTCTAAACACATTTTCTAAACAACCATTTTGTTCTATAAAAATATGCTTAGGTTTCTTTGCATATGCTTATAATGGTGATACACAGTGTTCTGGAATCCATAAAAGCTAAAAAATATCTGTCAAAATGTCACAGATTGATGTTTTGTAGATCACAGCCTTATAGCAAAGGACTTGTTTTCTTGTAATATTTACCAGAACAGTTTTTTCTTCCTTGCCTTTTGACTTTTTAAACTAAGACTTTGTGGAACAGCTCCTCTACTCTGTGGACCACACTGCACCTCCAGAACTACCCACCAGTGATTTACAGGAGGACAGGGCTTTGTTAAAGCAGACTTACATAAAGCAAGCACCATCATATCAAAACAAAACTCAGTTCATGAATTGTACCTTAAAAAAAAATACTCAAATACTTGATTTCCAAAACTGGATATCAAGGCTTGTTAAATTCTTAATACAAAGCAAAGCATTTGTCAGCATGTGCATCCTAAAGAATAAGTTTTGGTTGGACTATTAAAACCAGGAGTATTTAGAAATATGTGTTTTCAGAACATCAAAAAAAAATAGACCATCTTCATTCTTAAATGGAAACCTCAATGCTTCAGATTTCACACTTCCCTACTTTTTTGGCTAAAATAACTTGACATGGTCAACAAATACAGATTGTTTCTTCTAGGCTATGCATAACTGAATTTTCCAACAACTATGGTGACTGTTTAAAAAGACAGAAGATTGCACAGTTTGTGAGTAGAATGTTCATACACCCTGCCTTTACTTCAAAAGGCATACTGAGAATTGCCTAACAGCAGAGAGGGAATCCTTTTTCAGCGAGGATTTGCTGTTCAACAACTTCTGTTTTTTCCTCCTGAAGTAATTTCATACTCTATCTCCTTTTAATCACTACATATTTCGGAGACTGTATGTTTGCTTCTTGTTTATTTTACCAACAATGTTGTTGTTAAATAGTACTGCAGTTAAATGGAACCCATTATTTAGTAAGACACTGAGCTATGTTTCAAGCCCTGAAAACTTTGAGGTCAAATGTCAGGAGTAGGGATTTTCCTTTCCAGTATTACCTAGTCTATAAACTTATTCCTCTCTTCAGGATGAAAAAGAATACAGTCTGTTGCATTTGCCTTACATTGAGGTGCAAAGCCACATCCATGTTTTCATCTACAGTACTGGAACTGGCATTGAAGGAGAGTGGTGTATACTATACCTCATGCCAACACTTTTGTCTGTTTCATTTATGTTACAAATCAATAAAACCACATTAAATAACCTAAGATAAGGAGACCATAAAAAAATTCAGAGCAATTTTAACAGCTTGCATTGCTTCTGAAAATTTACCTTCAGTTACAACTTCATTAGTAATAAAAAATTACTTTTCTACCATTGTCATTTATAATCCTGAAGCAAAGTGTGTCCTAAAGCAGTAAAATTCCCAATGCTTTAAGCGAACAAGTCTGAATAATCTATAAGAATTTTAGAAGTCTAGTTGAAAAGCAGTACAAAGTGGAAGCATATATAATATACAAAATACTACTGATTTTTTTATGTTACTTTTTCTTTACAGTCATGTCATCTGTAAGAAGTACAAAAAAAGTAAAGCAAATAATATCGTACATACAACAAACATTAAATTGTTAAGGCCTGTAAACAAGCTTTCTCACCATATAGTATGTTTGCATAGAACTTGTCTCTGAAATGCTATCACTACTGTTGAATATTTAGCATTTAATTGCAGTGACAGCATCTTCCATTATGTTTTGATGGATTTAGTGTTTCCTCTGATCCAACCTATGCAAATACCAGGTGGAACAGCATTCTGATACAGAAGCGAAAGACATTTGAGTTAAATAATTCCCCTACAGTTTTGATAAAACATGCAAAGAGTTTTAACTGCGGAAAAGCAGCATATGACATTAAACACGTGGAAAATAGTTTATTCATATTAAGTTTAATATGCTATTACTGTGAGGATTATGACAGGTTTTCACATAATTACTTAATACATTTCACCCTCTCCTTTCCCTGTATTATCTTCCATTTGGATTTCCTATTAGAAAATAAAGTAAATCTTTACAGAAAACAGAATTAACTGTTCCTTTTTATTTCAAGGCAATCAACATGTGAAATGGAGAATTATGTTATACCATAATTTGCTTCTTTTTAAAATACTATTTCTCACTTGAAAAGGGGGAGTAAGGAGTAACTGCCTATTTAGAATAGTGAATAACTCCTCCTTCAAGCTCTTCTAGAAAAAAATAACATTACTCAGAAGAAAGATACTACAACTTGGTTACACTGACTTCCATCAATAAGTGCCCAAGCATCCACAGCAACTTTATCACAACAGACTGGGAACTGCTGTTCAATAGGAACAAGACATCTCCTTAACTGTGTCTTGCCTCTGCTGCCAAAAAGGAGTAAGCAGATACCAGCTCCTTCTAGTATAGGATTAATTTTTGTTCCAACATTTCAGAAACTGAAGATCATTTCTATCCTTTACAACCATTTCACAAAATTTTCTGATATTCAAACTTCTTTAAGTATCATATATTGCTCTGTTCTTTCTCCTCACTAGGACTTAACATACCCATTATGTTGAACTAGAATTTTTACATATTCCTTTCAGCTACTTCATTTAGGAGGAAAGTGGAGTTAAGGAAAAAAAGAAAAAATAGTAAACACCTCACCTCACCCATTTTCTTCCTAACAAAATGGAACTGTCACTCACTCCGGACTACAGAATTCTTTATTCAGTAAGACTCTTGCAATTATCACCCCATAAAATAATCCAACATTTGAAGTAACATCTAAGGGCATTTGCATGGCAGCAGCAAAGAAGAATGAAGCTCTTTGTTCCTGAGAAATGTTCCAAGACCTCCATTAAGACTGCAGTGTTTCCTCATAAGGTCCACTTGAACAGAGGATCCCGACACCCTGAGTAACTAGAGATGTTAAACTCTCTTAATGCAAGATCTCACACCTTGAGAAAGTGCAGCACATCTTTTCCAGGTGTTTTAGGACAGGAAGATAAAACACGTCTGTTGTCAATATTGATAGGAACAACATTAAAAAATTCTTGGTGTGAACAAGAAAAATGGAAGAGTGGCTAGAACCACCATCACTTCTTGAGTGAAGAAAGAGCTTTTAGTTGATTTCTCCTGCTCCAGATCCCTTCACCTGTAACCCTACACTTGTGCACTGCCACTCGCCCTGCCCTGCTCGTGCTTTGCAGCAAGAAAACTAGCTGTTTTCTCTCTAGCGACTGAGTGTCCTTGTGGCTTTTTTCCTCACGTGCCTCCCGCGCGCCAACAAGTGAGAAAGCAGCTTTCTCGCCGTCCGCAGTCTGCATGGTGCTTTTCAATTTCACCGTATTTAAACCTCCCGCGGTATCCCCGTCAATGCCCACAGCAACGTCATCCTCCCAGCTTCTCCCACGAGAGATGCCGAGTCCTTCTAGAACTCTCCTTCCTCCCTCGGGCTTCCCTGAGATAAGGACCCCCCTTTCCGCCTCAAAAAAGAAGGAAAAGAAACGCTCCAGCCACAGAGTTTACCAGTCCCGGTGCTGCTTTCTCGCTGTCTGCGGTCTGAGAACATCTGTCATTCATCTGGTGGCTGGCCCAGTCCTGAACCTTGACAACTACACAAACTCCCTCTTTTTCAGGAAGCATTGAGGCAACAGACTAGACATGTTTTATACTAGAGATAACTGTCTAAAGGCAACTGCATGCAAACCAACAGCCAGCCCAGAAAGTCCTCTGCCCCAGGAAATGACTTGGATTAAAATCCAAGAAGAGATTCATCTTAGTTTTGAGGATTAAATATACTACCTCACTTCTTCTCTCATGTGAGTGGAAAATCAAGGATTGGCTTAATTAAGCTATGACACCAAACACTGCAGAATAGTTGAGTTCAACTCATTACCTATAAATTCTGAACCTTTTTAGCATCACTGGATATATTTCTGATGGACACCAAGGGGTTTAGGGTGGTTTTTATTTTTACAGCTTTATGAACCAAACAAGAGATCTTGTTTTGATGAAAATTCCTCCTCAGGGAAGAAGATGACAGAGAGAGGCTGAGACCATAGAATTGCATGACTGATACTGTACCATCCACAAGACCACTAGTTACTGGTTTCTTGTGCTCCTAATCTAAGAAATCCATGACACTGCTCTTAAACTTAGAAATTGAACCAACTTGTCCGCCAATACTTTGGATAATTAATTTTGCAACAATCACATACAGGAATCAAGGAAGTTAACAATAATTTAACACAGGATTTTAATTAATGCTTACTTTGTTTCATTTTATTGTAGCTATCAAATATAACTAATCTTCAAAACCCAGAGAATTTAAGTACAGAGCTTAAGTTACATAAAAAAACCCAAAAAACAAAAAACCTTTATCAGCTCTGTCATATCTGTGATTGGGTATCTTGAAGGCTTTCATTGCAAGTGCAGATTTCTTGGGGTTGAAATTTGCTACTTAAGGCTGGTGGTCTAAATGCATCCTTAAGTATTCATAGGTAACAAGCCCTCTGCTATCACCACAGTAGCTGCATGTGTTCAAATCTGAATTTCTCTGAGCTGCTGAAAAAACTGAACCCTTTGAGCAGTTAAATTATCTTAAGTCAGCATCTTTGTCTTTCTGACAACTTTAATAAACTAATGCTAGTCAGCATCTTTGTCTTTCTTACAACTTTAATAAACTAATGCTAGCATTCATGCTGTAGGACATAATCATCTCTGGCATGATGACCAGTTGTACTAGACTATGTCATATGTCAAAGAATTACAAGAGCATCAAAATTCTCTCATCCAACCCAAGTACAATCACTCTCTAGCATTTGAGGCAAGAATACAGATTAATACTAGAGCTTGGATTACACTAGACTTCACTTGTCTGACAAAAAGAAGCTTATGAAAAGTCACCTTGCCTTTTTGCTACCAGGACTTTTTCTTTGCCTTTTTTTAATGATATTGATAGTACCTTTTTATTGTTGTTTTTATATATGCATATATACATACATTTATATGTGTCTAAAACAATCCAAAGATTTTGGCCAATCAGACATAGATAGTCTGGAGGTTTCCCACCAGGTATTTCTTGGATTTTCAGACATAAAGTTTTCAGTCTGATTATAGTACTTACTACAGGATTTGGATGATTTTTCTATGATAAAAAAAAAAACAAAATAAAAAAAAGGACTTGTCAAGGTTTAGGGTCAGGGCCATTTAGTAGATGAATGAGTGATGCTCTCTGTTAACCCCTCTCCCTTCCCAAAGGGGAAGGGGAATAAGGGAGACTTATGGAATGGAAAATAAAACAGCTTCAATTAAAATAATAAGAATGAAATTAAATGTATACAAAAGCATATAAAACCAGTATCAAACCCACATCCCACCCAACCCCCTCCACTGGTAAGTACATCCTATCACCACTGATGCTGTGGAGCAGGCACTGGCCCAGTCCCAGACTGAACTCAGCAGCAGATGGGAACTGGATTCAGGAACACATGGATTTGGATCAAAGGCAGAACAGACAGAGTCCACATCAGATGCCGGACACTGAAGAAGAGAGCTTGACCCTCATAATCCCTCATCTTTATATTGAATATAACGTATATGGGATGGAATACCTTGTTGGTCAGTTCAGGGTCTCCTGTCCAGTTAGTTAGAAGAGATTTAGCTGAGAAGTAAAATCACTGAACAGAGTTACTTCTGTTCTAATTCAAACCAGCACCACACCAGACAAAAATAGATGGAAATTTACTTCAAAAACAATAACCCTCTGCAGAAATATCTGTTCCACGATCTTCCTTTGTCTGTCACCATCTAAGCTTAGTCTTCATTCTTTTTCCAGATAAAAACAATTCTTGGTTCACCTTAGGCAAAAAAAATATCCTCCCATCTGTCTGTGAGCAACATGTAGGATGTGTTGTGCTCCACAGCAGTGAGGTGGCTGTTGATCGCTGCTGCGCTCACCAAATCTCCAACACTTAAGTTAGAGATCTTGGTCTGCCCAGATCTCTTGATGTCTAGGAGAAAAAGGTACTCCTGTTTGAGCTCTGTATCACTGAGGTAAATACCCCTAAGTTTTGTCACTGCACTGTGAAGATTTCAGGCAGTTCTTGAGATATTTAAATTCTTCCTGTCATCGTATCTCAACATGGAAAGAACGAACAGGTAATTGACTAAAATATACTCTGCCTATTCACAAAAGGAAAATGCACAACTTTTGGGAGTAAGCAAACTCACAGAAGAGGCATCCCATTTTATTGGTCTGGTTTTTGTCTAAGGCAAGAAATAATTAGTCTCATTTAATAGGATTAATTTAACATTATGAGTCAGATCACCTCAGCATTTTGAAGATCAGTTTCTGCAGTATCACCAAAAGCAGAGGAAATAGGTTTTGTATGTTCTAAATATCAACCTAGAGCCAGAAGTCCTACTTACTTTTTGATCCTGAAAAGAGACTACAGCAAGGGACTTCATCTTTTTAAGATTGTAATGAAGATAACAAGGCAAGAATAGAGTACAATTTGAAAGTAATAATTAATTTCTTATTTATGTCTTTGAGGGCATAATTGATAAGGGAAATAAATGCAAATAGTGCTATGCAACCATGGTATGCAGTTACTGTCTTTCACATGTTTTCTTATAAAATGAGGTTTCCTAAGTGGCAACTGGGAAAAGAATCAAGTTCTCAATTCTTTATTTTAAACAGATTAATTTGTGCTATTTGGGGACAAGATGTTTATAAACAAATCATTTGACCCAAATGCATATATTTTCCTTTCAGCATTCACAAGAGAAATAAAAATTGACCTCTGAAGACATAATTCCTCTCCTTTTGTTTCTCTTCTGTGAAATCTATTTTGCAGGTGGGATATTCACTGAACATTCCTATTCTTTTTTTCTCCAAATGGAGAAACTGGAATTGTTTTCAAACTGAAGAGGTAAAAATGTCTTTTGTAGTCACCATGCTTCAAATAATTTTAAGTGTTTTTGCAATGTCTTAGTTATAGTGGCCAAAACATTCAGACTTTGGTTATTTAAAATGTTAAGGGAATTTGCAGTTCACTTAACTTGAATTATTAACCTAAGTTTAAATATATATTCACCTATATTTACATAAAATACAACTACATGTGTCTTTTTTTTCCTTTTTTTTTTTTAAGTATAATTATTAGTTTAAACAGAATTTAAAGTGTCTTGATTTCTTATATCCACTTTTATGGTAATAACTACTTTGACAACACCACACACATTATTTATAAGCCTTGTGAATCTGAATGTGAAGGCATTCAGCTCTTCCCAAGACACAGTTATTATAGCTAATCAACACTGGTACTAGAAAATCTTCAAAATGCACAAAAATCTTTTTTGATATTTTAAGCCTATCAAAGGAACATTGCAACTCCATACATTTTTAGATAAAACTTCCTTCCTGTGATTTTTGTTTAGGAAATTTCTATAGAAGCATTGTATCAATTTGTCTTCAAAACTGTCATTAATGGAGTATCAACTCTTTCTCTCTATTGTGAATTAAAACATGCAACTTTAGAGCAGAAAGAATAATGCTAGCCTAAGATTTCTCATTAGTTCCTTTGTGCTTAATTTTATATCACAGATTCATTGAATCATTTAGGCTGGAAAAGACCTTGAAGTTAATTAAGTCCAACTGCAAACCTAACACTGCCAAGTCCACTACTAAACTATGTCCCTGAGCACCACATCTACACTTAAAATACCTCCAGGGATAACGACTTAAACCACTTCCCTGGGCAGCCTGGGCCAATGCTTAACAACCCTGTCAGTTAAGAAATTTTTCTTAATATCCAATTTCAACTTTCCTTGTTGCAATCTAAGGCCATTTCCTCCTCTCCTGCCTCTTGTTACTTTGGAGAATAGACTGACATCCACCTCACTACAACTTCCTTTCAAACAGTTGTACAGAGTGATAAGGCTTCCACTGAGCCTCTTTTTATCCATGCTATACAACCTCAGTTCCCTCAGCTGATTCTCATTAGAATTCTGCTCTTGACCCTTCACCAACTTCATTGTCCTTCTTTGGACATGCTCCAGAACCTCAATGTCTTTCCTGTAGTGCAGGGCTCAAAAGAGAACACATGCACCTTAAAGTGCAGCCTCACCAGTGCTTAGTACAGATAGAATCACTTCCCTAGTCCTGCTGGTCACACTATTTCTGATACGAATAAGGATGCTGTTGGCCTTCTTGGCCATCTGGGCACACTGCTGGCTCATGTTCAGCCAGCTGTCAATCAACACACCCCCAGGTCTTTTTCCACCAAGCAGCTTTCCATCCACTCCTCCCCAAGCCTGTTTCATTGCTTAAGGTTGTTGTGACCCAAATTCAGGACCCAGCACTTGTCCTTGTTGAACTTCATACGATTAGTCTCATCACATCAATCCTGCCTGTCCTGATCCCTCTGCAGAGCCTCCCTACCCTTCATAGATTAACACACACCCAGCTTGGTGTCATCTGCAAACTTACTGAGGGTGCACTTAATCCTCTCATTAAGATCATTGATAAAATTATACTAAACAGAAAAGGCTCCAATACTGGGCCCTGGGGAACACCACTTGTGACCAGCTGCCATCTGACTTTAACTCCATTCACCACCACACTTTGGGCCTGACCATCCAG
This sequence comes from Actenoides lindsayi, assembly GCA_025331215.1. Classification (NCBI taxonomy): domain Eukaryota; kingdom Metazoa; phylum Chordata; class Aves; order Coraciiformes; family Alcedinidae; genus Actenoides; species Actenoides lindsayi. The sequence continues at coordinate 23,858 of WTSP01019387.1, read as the reverse complement.
AGAGTTATTTACCCAGCGAAGCATATGTCCATCCAAGCTATAAGCAGACAGTTTCTACAGGAGGATGCTATAGGAGATGTTGTCAAAGGCTTTACTAAAGTCCAGGTAGACAACATCCACAGCCTTTCCCTCATACACTAAGCAAGTCACAGAAGGAGATGAGACTAGTTAAGCAAGACCTGCCTTCCGTAAACCCATGCTGACTGGGTCTGGTCATCTGGTTGTCCTGTATATGAGACATGATGGCACTCAAAGTGATTTGCTCCATAACCTTCTTTGGCACTGAGACCAAACTGAAAAGACTGTAGTTTCCCTGATCCTTCTTCTGGCCCTTCTTGTAGATGGGCATCATATTTACTAACTTCCAGTCTGTTGGGACCTCTCCTGTTATCCAGAACTGCTGGTAAATTATGGAAAGTGTCTTGGTGCGCACTTCCACTGGCTCCCTTGGTAACATTGGGTGGATCCCATTTGATCCCATAGGCTTGTGTAAGTGGTGTAGCGGGTTGCTGACTATTGCCTCTTAGATTATGGGTATTTCATTCTGCTCCTTGTCCCTACCTTCCAGCTCAGGGTGCTGGGTACCCCAAGAACAACCAGTCTTACCACTAAGAACTGGGGCAAAGAAGGTATTACATACCTCAACCTTCTCCTCCTCCTTGGTCACTGTGTTTCCCCCTACATCCAATAAAAGATAGAGATTCTCCTTAGTCCTGCCTTGTTGCTAATGTATTAATAGAAACAATTTTTATTGGTTTTTATGGCAGTAGCCAGATTCAGTTCTGGTTGGACTTTAGCTTTTTTAATTATGTACCTGCGTAACCTAATGACATACTTGCAGTCCTTCTGAGTTGCCTGTCCCTTCTTCCAAAGGTCAGAAACTCTCTCTTTTTTTAACCTGAGTTCCAGTGAAGCTCTCTGCTCAGCCAGGCTGGACTTCCTCACTGGCTCATCTTTTGGTACATGGGGACACCTTGTTCCTGCACCTTTAAGAGTTCCTTCTTGAAGAATGTAATAATACTCATAATATTATAATATTCATGAGGTGGTAGTATGAGTAGGAACATTTAAGGGACAACTACCATTACTTCTTATTTCAAATTACTGTATTTTTATTCTGAAGGAAAATTAGGATATGTTATATTAAACATACGGATTTCTTTTACCCATTAGTGGTTGTCTACTAGTATACTTCCTGTGTCAAACAAAGCACTACTAGCACCTGAAGTTCAAACTTTTCAGTTAATAAGATGGATAACAGTTAACAAAAACAGTTGAAATAAAAGGTTGTTTCAGAATTCCTGTCACTGTTAGTGAAGTGCGTAAAGAGATACTGTTTTTACTTGTAAAGTTCTGCATCCAAGTCTGTGAAGTAATTTTTACCTGAGCTAATCAGACCATCAAAACAATCATTTCTATTCAAACAGCAATACTGGAAATGAAATGGCAGTGTAAGCACCAGCATGGAGAACATCCACCAACCTCAAACCTTCCAACATTTCTTAAGCATGGAATACTAGAGATTGCCACTTTGTCTTTTCTTGGGTTTCAGATACACCTACATTACTGTGCTTCTTCAGGCCAGCAGCTGATTTGTTGTTGTTGTTGTTTTGTTTGTTTTTGTTGTGATGTTGTTGTTTAGATGATTTTTTGAGGGGGTTCCTTTGGGTTTTTTTCCCTGAGAATTTTTGTTTGCACTTCTGAAATAGGCTTCAAGAGATCCATCTAGATCTCGAGTAAAAACCACATAGCAGTTTGAACACTCAGAACTGCAATAAATGTGCTAAAAATTAATTTAATTTTATGAATAAAGCTTAACATATGGATACTTTCACAGTAGATGAAAGGACCTTATCCCCTCTTACATCAACTGCACGATTGAATTGTCACCAAAACTCCAGTCATCTCTAAAGGGACACTGAACTTATATCTTCAGTAGAGTCCTTCAAAGGATAAAGATCTTGGAATTTGCTGAACAGGTTAACAGAATTTTAAGATGTAAACATGTTCACATAAAAAAATATAAATTGTATTTCTTTATCAGGTATAATGTGGCATTTTTAAGTATTTGTTTGCACAGTACTTGAGAGGGCAATTTTCAGCTGCTATCTTGTGCTGTAAGTCTAAAGGGAAAAGCTATTTTTTCTCCCTTTCAATTTTTGAAGCCTGTTGCATTTTCTCAGAGATTAGAAAGAGCTGTGATAAGAATTTCTAAGTGTTTCACGTAGGAAACCAAACAAATGAAGTCTTCTGTAGCTAACTAGTTCAGTATATAAAAATCAGGAAGTTTTCAAAAAGTAGAAAAATCCTTTTTAATGTGCATTATATTGTTCAAAGGAAGTTAGAAGAAAATAACAATATTGCAATGGCAAAATTGTTCAAAGAGGGGAAAACAAAACCCAACACTTGGATCAAGGCGACAGTTCTAAATCTGTTCATTCAAACAAATAAACAAAAAATGCATGTTCCTCTCTAACTAGTAAATTGATACAAATGTAAAAATATTTTTTAGCTAAACTCATCTGTTTGCCAGACATGGTGGACAGGTGTTTGTTTTGTGGGTTTTTTTCTTCTTTTTTAATTAATGTGGGGAGGGGGCATTCCAAGTATTAAAGACTTCAGTGGTTTAGTATTCCACCTGTGTTACTATCACTCTTATCTCGTCAGGGTATATAGAATAAGCAATGCATCATTATAACTCTATTGCTAGGTGATGTATTAATGGCTGCCATAACTGTGACAGAATTACATTAAGGATATTTCTACTTAAATTTGAGAAGAGGAAATCTGAGACAAGCTTTAGGAATTGTTCACACTTTACAAATCAGAAGTATTTGTCTGAAGCCCGACCCACATATGCCTAAAACACTGCTTTCAAGGAAAGCCAAAACACTTTTTCCATTAGGAATTAGTTTTAGACACTTCTGGAAATCTACTGAGACTTATACTTGAAAATTCAATCCTGATTTTGTGAAGACATGCAATTGCTTAAATAAGCATCTATAGATTTTATATTATTCCTGCATGCGATGATAAGCACAGACACATTTCTAGAGCTTTTAATTGATTCAATTACTTAACCTTAAGGACCTTAGCCAAATGTGAATGTGAGTCATTTGTCAATGATACATACAAGAATTAAGTTAGAATTTCAATATGTTATGCATTATATTATTTTACTATATCATATGGAATTTCCCATATTGAAACCAGAACATCTGTATTAAATTTGCTAAATTTAAAATTAGGCAGATGCATTGTGTTGGTTATTACCACGTTATTAAGTAAAAAACAAAAAATGAAGATTCTGACATGGTAATCTGTCATCATCTCTTCATATTCTTAACCTTCCGGGACCTCTTGTCCTGTAGTGCACCTCTCCCATTCACTAGAGGTATCTTGCCTCTCCAGTTATAAAGTTGATTTCTTATGAGAATCTTTACTTGATTTTCTTTCTCTTTCATGACATCTAACAAGCAGCAAAGGACCAGCTTATTGCTGGTCAAATCAACAAAACCCTATGGCAGAAGCCACCCAGCAGCTGCAATCCTAAGGACTGATTCCCTTCATACACAATGCCCATGTTTTTTAAGTACAGTCTATCCTAAACTGTCATTAGCACACATTCATAAGGAACATGAATTACATGCTAAGCATTTTCATCAAGAAATTACAAGTCTGTTACAACCATTATGTCACAAGTATATACTTTTTGCTAGCTTTTATGTCTAGTTACTTGTATCCCTCAAATATCAGCATCTCCAAATTAAGCATTTAAGAATAGTCATTACCAGTCACATACACCAGTTTAACTAGACCTCATAAAGTTAAATTCAAAAGTAGCTAAATTCAAAACAGACAAGGATGAGGAGCAATAACACATTCAGCGGATTTCCGTAATGAGTAACGTGTATAAATAATTTAATTTTAAAACACGCACGTGTATATGACAAAGACAGTACTTTAAAGAAGGAGCTCTCACGTCCATAAACAGAAACAGGTATGCTATCTTTAATGGTAAATCATGTTATAGAATTTAAATGACATATACAATTCTTGGGGAACTTCAAGTACCTATACCATGATTCTTATTTGCCAGATCCTTGAGAACAAATATTTCTTACCTTCTGTGTTTCTTTTTTGCTTCCTTGGGTAACACAACACAGCCTCCATCCTGATGATGTAATTTACCAGCATTCCCAATCTACTGCATATGTGAAACTGGAAACAGTAGTCTATGTACATCCAAGATTCAGATGAGAAAATAGACCTTTGGGGAATGAAGAATTGTTTGGTTTATTTTAAAAGGCAGTCAAAGAACAAAGTATTGTCACCCCTCACCTTCCTATGAAGTAGTCTGAAAAAGGGAAAAGCTACTTCATATTCTTTCCTTTCACAGTTACCTCTCTTTTAGATATTTCATCAGATCTGTCAAAGCAGTAAGATACAAGGAAGGCTAAACCAAGGACATAATCCATACCATTTCTTCCAGCATGCAGCAAGAACAAACTATTAACAAAACTAAACAGCAAGCATAATATCACAGAACAGTAATGTATTTTGTTTCCTGTTTTGTAGGACTATGTTCTATCTTTGGTCAAAGGCTGCTGAGGCAGGTGGAGTTATGGTGGCAGGAACTAGAGGCCTTCTCATCTTGGCGTTTCTTTCTTGATTTTGTGAACCACTTATCTGTTCTACAGGACCTCAGCTTCAACAGGAGAAGTTAAATTATCATTTCTCAATCTCAATCAAGACTGTAATTTAGGGCTTAGATTTTTGGTTTGGGGTTTTTTTTTTAATTATTATTATTTTTTTAAGGCTTAAACATAAGTCCTAAGCTTTATCACAGTGAGTTATCCTTGCAGATACTCAAAACCCAGCTGAACTAAGTCCTCATCAACCTGCTATAGCTGACCCTGCTTGAAAGAGGATTGGGTTAGACAGTCTCCAGGCATCCTTTCCAAAATCAACCACTGTGTGAATTTACTTGTTCCATTCTTACCCAGAGCAAGCAAAAACTTTCAGCAACCCTAATAAAACCAGTGTGCAATTACCCAGCCCTGCCCTCTCTGCTTGCAACTCAAACTCCAGCTGAACCAATGACCATTGTCGTACTTCACTGACTCCAAACCTGTCTATTGGGCAGCATTGCACCCAAGTTTGCTTCCCAGTGATATGGCATCACTCACCTTGTGTGTGAAGGCCACAGCACAGAACAGACATGTATTTTTTTTTTTTTTTTTTGTATTTCTGATTTACTTAAACAGATTTATAAAGATAAATCTTTACATGGGATTACTGAGCCTGCAAGAGGGACACAGGATGAAGAGCAAATCAGAAAGCGGTGCTCTTTTTCCAGCAAAGGGGAGGAAGGACCTGATCTACAAGCAGAAACCCTGATAACATGCATTACCCTTAATTGGGTGGCAATGCAGAAACGATTCTCTCTTCTTTCTTTTCTGATGCTTGAAGAGGATGTAACTGCATTTTATATCTTATACTTCCCCTGTGCTTCCACTAAAAAATGCAGTATTTTACATATTTGGGGTTTTTGTTGCTCCCTAGAAACATTTCTGCACATTTTGAGTTTGCACTCTTTAAATGACCAATAATGTATCATTTGTGGCTCATGTTTGTACCATTGTTGTTGCCTCTATTGTCTTGCATTTGTACTCTCAAGGTTTTTGCTATCATCCTGTGGCTGTACTCTCAGCAGCCCTTGCTATATCTTGAATGGGAAAAATGAACGTATGAATATGGCAAATATCTCATCCTCTTTGTGAGGCATGTTTCTCAAAGCATCTGAGCAATGGCAGCTTGCAGCTTCTTAGAGGAAAAACATAGAGAATAGGGTGAACTCTGCTACAAAATCTACTCAAATTCTGACTGAGCCCCAGTATAAGAGTGCCACTTGAGAAAGACAGGCCTGTAATATATCTTTGTCATGTAACAGGAGTCACATATTAAGAATTAGGCAGAAATCTTTCTGCTTATAATTTTCTTCAAAACAAAATGTATTAATGAGATTCAGATTAAAATATCTTCAGCACATCATTAAAAAAGAACCGTCTAGCAATTTCTTTTGCTTTCATAGCAATCACAATATAACATATAATAGTTTTGTTTCCCAATATGATTTTATCATCAGTATGAAACAAAGCTGAACTCAGCTACCCAAACAGGTTTTCAAGTAACATAGTTCAGACAGAGTTTGTCATTAAAAGTAGTTGAGCCACAACTGAATACAGGTTAAAACAGCAGTATAAATTAGCTGGAATAAATTAGTCAGCATTGCAAAACTGCCGATAATAAAAAAAAATATGAACACCAGAGTGATTAAGACTGAATCGTCATGTGACTTCAATTGGCTTATGCTTAGTAATAAGTGTTGGTAGTCATTCTTGAACTGCTTATCACTAAACTGAACAGATTCATGACATCCAGATTCAGATTCAGGTCTCATGACATCTTTAATGTAGATATGGTAAATCTTTGTGATAATCTGCTTTAAGAGTTATATAATTCATGAAATAAAACACAAAAAGTTAGTTAAGCTTATTAACCTTACTGTGGAGTAAGTAAGCCTTTGCTTACCAAACACAACTGTGACAGGATACATTATGGTGGATTTATCCTTCTGTTAGCACGTAACATTGATATGTACTATAATAATAAACACAAAAATATTTAAGTATTTTAAAAATAGAAATAGGTTACTATGCTGCATTGAAAAAACACTTGTTTCAACTCTTCTTCATGACCCACTTATTTTACAAAGTTCTTACCAGTGTCTTGATATAATGGTGGGTTTTCAGTTTGGTGTGATTGCAAACGTACTGAACTGAGTTTGAAATTTTAAACCAGTATTTTAATAGATATAAACAATGCTGAAATAGTTTAACTTTTTATAACTTTACCATTCCTAGATCTGTTTCTCTCCATTTATACACAAAGTGTTTGCAACAAATTAGAATGAAAGGTTTTTAAAATGTTAAGCTTGCAACTAAAGTAGACAAAACCACTTGATTTTATTTTCACTTAAGCATACACTTTAAAACAAACGGAACATGTACATGAAGTAGAAACTGCTAAGTTTTACTCAGTATTCACTTCAGATTTGCACTTGGAATAAGCTACAATATAATATGATTCAGGTGAAATTAAGCTCATGGACAAGAAAGTTAAATTATATTTATACCATAACTTCAAAGTCAGCATGGTAGCACAGGAATGTGATTCTGCAGGAAAGAAAGCATGAGTGTATTTGCCAGATTTGTTCATCTTAAAATACTGCATTAGTTTTACATGTTCACTTGTATATACAGTTTATATAAAAACAGTTTAAAAAAAGTTTATCTTATTTTGGCAAAGACTCCAAGTGTAATGACAATGTATTGTTACAGAAATGTTGCTGTTCTTGCAGGGATGGAAAAGCATCACGAACTTTCTGTAGCAGTGCAGAACAAAATACTCTGTTACCTTTCTACAAGGTACTTCATGATCAGCTCCAGTTAGTGAGAGGCACTTTCACTATGCTTAGCTTCTGGAGTACCAACTTCCAAATTGGCTCATAAGTCATCTCCTGAAGACATTCTTAGGATAGTCCCAACAAGGTGCTGAAGACTGAGGCAGTCATTAAAATGAAACAATTGCCCTGAGAACTGGTATACAGAGAACCAGACACTATTCAGTGTTTTCTGTTACCATGAAATCACTCAAACTACATTGAAGTAAAGCTCAAGGTTTTGTTTATAGCATCCAAAAGAGAAAATTGGCACAGGTTTATCTAAACCATAGATGAAAAAAACCAAACAGGGTATGAATAACAGATTTATTCTACACTCAACATTAAGTATCTAAGCCTGCACTTACTTGTCTTGTTGTAGAAGGCTTCCCTGACACCCGGTTTGTCATACACTGTTCTACCAGAATACCCTGTATCTCAAGTCTCATTCATCATCAACAGTATTTACTTTGTGGATACATCACCTTTTACTGTTAACTTCCTTTAGCTTTCTGTTTGGGATTTGGAGTGATTTAATCTTTCCTTTACTCAGAATAAAATAAAATAAAATAACCCAAACTCATTGAGGAAACAGTTTCACCTTTCTCTAACATACACACTAAACAAATTCCTTGGTGATGCAAAAGTTTATCAGATCAGATGTCAACTCCTGTACCCAAATGTACTCAATCAACAGCTGACCACAACAATATGGTTATGAGTCTCAACATTCACTATGTACAGCGTGAAGCAAATCTCCAGTGGGCTTTGCATTTCACATTAAGTCTGTGTATTAACATACTTGGTAAAACTACTCAGAGGGTAAAAGGTATCTAGTTCAGGATCCTGAGATGAAATATTAATCACTTTAAAATAACAGTGCTTTGGGGATAATCAGACATCCAGTATCTTAAGGTACTTGAATAGATATTTTCAAGTCAATCACCTAAAAATATTGGACATCTCAAAAAGAAAGTTGCTTTAGTAGCTAAGATGGGAATATTTCTTCTAAAAAGGTCAATAACATTCAGACTTCGCCCTCTGCATCTCTAGAAATTCCATAAAATAACATTTTCCCATTTTCCCTGGTTTATCATTCCCTGAAGAGATTCTGGCAGAAGTTTGCACTCTGACTAGTACTGACGTCAACATTCCTCCTGGAAATGTGAAACGTCTTTTTCTTTTCAGATATGACAGGTATAAACAAATATCATCTGCAGTTATTCAAAAGTAGTTACATTTATATATGTATAGATATATATATATATATCAACTCTTAGACATTCCTTCATGCAGAAGGGAAAACAGTTAAAAAATGTAGAAAATTCCAAGTTGCTCTTGTTATACTCAGTTGCTACTCATCTGTGCTGGACAGACTTCACTACATTTAGGACACTAGATGAGAGAAAAGAAGCTGTTATTACATTAGTGGTCGTGTCTATCTTAATCACCATCAAGGTCATGGGAGATAGAGAGGAATAAACAACACTACTAATTTATTACAGGCCATTCAAATGGGCAGAGGAAAAAAAAACACTTTCAGGAATTTATCTGCTCATACTACACACCTCTTAAACATGACCGTCCAGTATGACATTTCAATGTCAATCAGTAAGATTGACACATAATAAACACACCCCCCCAAATATCCGAATCAACAGTATTTGATAACAGATACTGATACTCCTATAATTGTGTGAGAGAGGATTAGATAGAGGATTAGACTTCATTAGAAATCATGAAATTGTCCCATCATTGGAAAATGTAGGAGAGACACAGCTAACTGGAAGAACCAAAGAAGCAGAGATGTCTGGACAAGACATTAATCTTTCCAAAGATGTTGTGTCTTACAGGTGATAATGGTATATTATCCAAAGCAATCTTCGCATTGTTTTATGTTATAGCAATGCCATATGAACAATGAATTTGAGGGGTTCTGCTTACTGAAAAATGCTTAATCTGTTATTGCAGATTTTCAGAACTGATGTACTCTTGCTTTGAAACAACAACACATTACCTCAAGGAAAAAGAAGTGTAAGTATGCTGTGGTGGGTTGACCCTGGCACGGCACCAGGTGCTCACCAAGCCCTTCTATCACTCCCCCCAACCCCCGTCAGCACGGCACGCAGGAAGAGAATAAGACACAAAGAGCTGTGGGTTATGATAGCTGTTATTCTCTACTTCCCGTCCATCCAGGAAGCAGGGTTCCAGGAACACATAGCAGCTGCTTGGAGGACAAAGCTGAACGCCCCCCCATCCTCCTCCTGCCCTCTCCTTTTATAGTTGAACTGATGTCATGTGGTATTGAATATCCCACTGGTCAGCTCAGGTTGGCTCCCGCATCTTGCCCCCCAGCCTCTGGTGCCATGTGAGCACTGGCAGTCATAACATGGGTGTGTTATTAACACCCTCCAGCTCCCAGTACTGCAGTATGAGGGCTGTACGGGGAAAAGCAGCTCAGTCAGACCCACTACAATCTCCACCCCTTATTCCATACCATTTGCATCATGCTCTACATATGCATATGAGAAACTACTTCAAATAAATAGAAGTACTATATACAACCTGTTCTTTTCTGCTAAATTGAAGTATGCCTTCACCTATACCAAAGGAACACTACAATAGTTGTACAAAAAGCAACAAATAACCCATTTGCCCCCCAAACACACAACTTTCTCCATTGAGCAAATATTGCAGGATTGTTTGCATGTTACTTAGTGGGTTTTGTTATCTAGTGACTACCATTGCCAACCAAGGTTATATTTTTATAACTTTCAACATAATTTAGGCACATATTTACTACATTTTAAAACAGTACATGAATTATTTAAGTTCACAGTTATGTACTTATTGATTGACATGGAAATTACATTGCTATAAAACAAATAAATCCTAAATTCATATGAGAAAAAAGCTATTCAAAAAGCTAGGAATATGTGGCATTACTGAGGAATCTGGCTGTGTTCATTATACATATACAGTAAAAACTGGGAAAGACAAATAGTTTTCACATAACAGTATTGATATTACACACTATATGAATATAATTCTGATTGGTTTTATATTAAAGCCCACAAATAAAAGCCAACAGATGAGTTCTAGTCAACTATTGTGAAAATGTGTATAAATTACATCCTACCATAAGACTTCCAGAGAGTTTTATTCTAGAAAATAGTATTTAATAGTGAATTTTAATATGTTTATGAAGGCTTTACTAATGTTAATGATATATTAGGTAGAAAGAAAATACCAGACAAAAGCCATTCTCTTTTGAGTAATTATCATAGTACATGAGACTCTGTACTTTCAGGAACCAGAACAGATTTTTCCTGGGATGCCTACCTGATATTCTGCCTGCAAAAGACACATCTCATGTAGGATGTAAAATGAAGTCAGAACTTAAATTAAAAAGCCTCCTTCAAGAAAGCAATCCCATTCTGAAGTTGTGACATTTATGTGCTTAAAGTCTATAACACTGTCAGTGAATGAAGCTATGTAAAGAAGAAAAGAACGGCATTATCATCAAAACTTATGATACTCATTAAGTCTTTTGATGAGCAGAGGTGAGTTTAATTGCTCTTCAGAGCCTGGAAGATAAATCATAAAACCTGAATACAAAATTAAGAAGATCACCTCAAGAAACTGGTGGCTCCTTATTGACATACCTGAAAATAAAATGTTCTTCATTTATCGCCTGGGGATTCATCACTCTTGAGTAATGCATTTACCATCTGTGCTCACCCCAAACTACTTCTGATAGAGTGTCTGAACTTTATAAATATTCTTGGGTAAACAACGCTTATGCTTCCCCTGATAATTATTCACAGCCCCATTTTTCTAATACAGAATTAGCAAGAATAGTCAGCTAGTCTAAAAGCATACTTCAGATAGGAAACACTGCTTAGGTTTATACAAAAGGTCTCTAGTTTGCTGTGTGAAACCAATTGGGATACCACATGCTTAAAAATCTTCTAGGATAGAGTAATATTCAAGCTCTATCCTCAGTTTTCAACCATTTCTGAGCTGAATGCTCCTTGTCTGGAGTTCTCCCTTATGATCTACAGCTCCAGTCTTCTGAATAGCTGAACACTTAAGCATCTCTAGGGAGAAAGCAACAGTCAGTGCAAAGAATGCAAGAGTTTAACAATGAACTTATTAAAAGCTTTTGTCTTGGTATAAAAACATAGGGAGGCTAGAGAAAAAAGAAAACAAAACCAAAAAAACAGTGCAATAATGATTCCCACTATTTCCTTAACCTTCCAAGAAGCTTTTGTAGCTTTCATAGCATTTTATCAGAAGGTCAGAGTCCCTTCTCACTGTTTTCCAGTTCTGATACTGGCATCTCATCTAAGTAATTTCATCTATTAAATCTGTTGGTGGCTATTTATGTCCTGCTTTTAATGGTATGATTTTCCATCATAAGATGCTCTGATGAAATTGCCATCAAATAACATAACTGTCCTGCTATTAACCCTCACTGTCTCCCAAAGTGAGATAACTTTTGATGGCCTTCTCAAGGATTCATCCATAAACCCAAGTCTGTCACTAAGTGTCAAACCAGAAGAGCAAAACATATGCCTTGCACTACAGGTTAGACTAAAACATAGCTAAAATAACCCCAAACAACAACAACAAAACACCAAAAAGTCAATTCTGCTTTAAAGTATTTCAGAAAGGAGATATTACTGTGAAGTTTTAATGATCTATGAATAAAATGATCACTAGTTCCTTCAGTTTCAAACAGGTCTTGGAAGACACTGTTCTTTCCAAATGCAAGGCCCACAGTTTCAACACGGACAAAAGAGATACTATACATGGACACTGTATTACAGAAAAAGATGGTCTTGGATCTCTTCATATAATAAGGTGAGTTGGCCAAGCATTTACACATCACAACAGAATACCTTGCAGAAAGAGAAGACATAACTACTAATTAAATTTTAAAACAGCAAAGGGTGTGCATTATCACTGTTAAATTCCTCTCTTACGGAATACAACTACTATTCATGGCTCCATTGTGATGGAAGGAATTATGCCCATTTAAAATAAAGGAAGCTATTTTGTGCAAATAAGCCTATAGAAAAATAAATGGCATTATGTTACTCTGTCAATACATAATGGCATTGCCATATCAACTGTCAACAAGTCTATTTTAGAACCAATAACCACACAAAGCACAATATAAACAGTAAACATATTCAAGCAAGCCCCTAGTGCTTTCAGATTTTGAAGAGAGAAATGTTCTTACTCTTCTGTAAATTGAGCACAGAATTATTTTTATGCCAGCAAATTACTGTTTTTAACAGGTTGTACAAGGCACAGAACCATATAATTGCCCTACACTTGAAATATGCTCTCATTCAAATAGAGTGAATAAAGATAGCTGAAGGTGTGGTATATGGAGGTGGGGGGAGCACATCTTACCTGTGCAACTACTTGTTCTTTGCAGGTGGTTGGTTGGAAAATTAGCAGCTATCATTTTCTGCAGTAATAAATTCTAGTATTTGAAGAAAGCAAGAACAGATGCATTGCCAGTTCATTGCCACTTGCCGCAGCATAATGAAGATTTAATCTTTATGATGAGCAATTCGCTCTTTGCATAACCACTATACTAGTGTTCTAGTATTAAGTCTCTTCATCCCATTTTAAAACAGAATAGTTTCCCATATATTTCAATATAGAGTTTGGTTTTATTTTTCTTTATATTATATACAAAATGCTCTAAGAAATTTCAGTCTTATTAAAATACATGTTACCTACTGAATATGTACTAAAACCCCACAGATCAGTAATACTGTTACAGCAAATTGAAATGCATACTTAGATGAAGAGATTTTAATAAAAAACTAAAATCCTCCTAACTTTTATGCCCAATTCACTCATTTTAATTTTGCAGAAATAAAAAATATAAAGATCTACACATACAACCATATTTTCTCTTGGTTTAATGAGAAGGGTTTCATTTTCTGATTCAAGGAAATTATCCCACTAAAATGTACACATCTGTCTGTGACTAAAGTAATATTTTATCATTCCCTATAATATCTTCCATTCTATGGCTCCTTTCTGTAAAAAGGACAAGAAAAGTTGGAAGGGGAAACTCCTGTGGCTCAGTGGCATTCCAACCTCTGAAACTCAGACAGTTGTCTTCTGAATTTCTAAAATATTTGCAATCTAACTTTCTAAAACTCTTTACAGAAGTACAAAAAAAAACCTGTATATGACTATTTTTCTTTTTTCACCTCTCAGAATCAGTTGAGCACACACTTTCCACTATATTTGCAGATTCATTTAGAGCATTGCTATCCTATTATCAGATTATTTGTACACAGCATGACAGAAACTATGGGAATTTTCTCAGGTATCAAGAGTGGAAAAATTAAAATATATTCCTTAAAAATGAAAAAAGTACAGCATAAGAATAATTTTAATGGAAAATGTGTGATGGAACAATTTTTACTTTGCAACTTGGCTTTCCTAGAGCTTCCCTCAACTTCCCTGTACTTGATTTCTTAGGAACAATCTTATCAAAAGGAGCAGGGTCTCTTCAGCCCTTGCCTTAGTCCCATTACTCTTCATTTTGATGTGGAGCTCACCCGCTTGCATTTGCAGCGTAACTCCTCTGATTCCCAAGCTCACACACCAGAATTACCAATCTAGAGAGAACTCTGGTGTTTGTCTAAACAGGTCCTTGCTTAGCGTTCAGGAACAAGTGCTTGGTAATAGCTTTAGAGCCAGACAGACTCCTCAAGTCCTTTAGTCACCTGGACAGAGCCACGCTTTAAAGGCACTGAAATGACACAGAACTCTGTGTAAAAGCAGAAACTTTAATAAATTCATAGTTGGAATCTGGATAGAAAAAACAAACAACCAAACAACCACCTCCCAAAACAAACAAACAAACCCAAACCAACCAACAAACAAAAAGCCAACAACAAACAAACAAACAAACAAACAAAACAAAACCACACTTTTTGTTTCTTGGCTTCTTACCTGCTCACTCAACTTCTGCTTCAAGGTGCTTTATTTGTGTAAATAATTACGAAACCAGTAAAGGGTGCTGAAGAATACCCAGCATAGTTTTAGATTAAGAGCAATAAAAAGTGACCCCACAAACATTGCAAATAGCAGCTTTTCTTTAGACTGTACATCAATTCTTACAAATTCAACTTATTGGATGAAAGCACACAACTCACATTACCTAACATATTTGCACATACATCTTTTTGCTCAACTCTTAGTTTTCACCTGTTCTTCTCAATCTTTCAAATATTTGCATCAATTCATGAGTGCACAGGCCACCTTCTGATGCTCTGTAAGCATGTGAAACAAGCTGGAAAGAAGCACAAAGTGAAAGCCTTTTACATTTCTACAAGGTCAGCCTACATGATGAGTCATCCTTCTCACACTGTTCTCAATGTTCAATCATCCTCTGGCTATTTAAGAGGGAGAAAGAAGCACAGATTTGTGTACTTTTTCAAATTTGCTTTTGGTTCTTTTACATCCATATCAATCAATATAGATTAGAAGAATATGAGAACACAAAATAGATTCTTGTTCAAACAAGTTCAAAGAGAAC
The DNA here is from genome assembly GCA_025331215.1 of Actenoides lindsayi. Taxonomy (NCBI): domain Eukaryota; kingdom Metazoa; phylum Chordata; class Aves; order Coraciiformes; family Alcedinidae; genus Actenoides; species Actenoides lindsayi. The sequence goes on along the minus strand of WTSP01019387.1, from coordinate 8,775 downwards.
TAAAGGTATACATTATATTTTGAAACAACTAAAATAAGCTGGTTTTCAGTACAGTAAAATCTTAAATTTTGGAGGGTTTGTCTGAAATCACAATTATTTTCAATGGAAAAATACGTAATAGAAGGAATTATCAATCTTGTTAGGTAGAACCAACAAAAAATGCTGTCATATGTTGACTGCATAGAAAAATATGTTGTTCAATTTAAATAATAAATTTAGTCTATTTAAATAATAAATTTAGTCTCTTTTGTTCACTTTATTCTCTGTGATTACTTCTGGTGCAGTCCTATAGCTTAATAGAAGAATACAAAAGAATATAATGCATCTTGAATTCTCCTCAGCCTGCAAAAATACAGGAAAAATTTTAAGACAAATCTGCTCTCATATGCACAAGAACAGATTTACCAGGAGGACTTTTAAGGTATGCAATGTGTATTTTGCATGCAAATTTGAAGTGTCAATCTGATTTAGTATCCTGATACAGAGGCTAAGCTCAAAAGTTGTCTTTTTCAACTGATCAGTTCTTTGATGGAAGTGTTTAAAAAATAAGAACTTGCTTGATTCCTTTTTGAAATGGTTATTAGCCTGGCTTAGAAATGTGAGCAACTAAGGATGTCTAGGGAAAACATGTGCTTGTATCTCTACAAAAACATAAGTTTTGCTGTTCAGTGACATTTTCCACTATGAATTTTTGTTATTACTGAGTGGCATGCAATATGCAGAAGTTCATTCTATTCCCATTTCAAAGGGCTCTGTTCAGACCCAGTTACAGAGTTCTCTTTGATTTGGCAGCTCAGTAACTACCGAACTTGGGCATTTGGACAGAGGTAAAAATACCTTTTTCTCACTTAGAGAAGAGCAGAAAAAAACCCTTAAACATTTCTTGCATAACAAGATCAACTATGGAAAACATTAAATGAGAACATTATTACAAAACTGTGGAAATTGAAACAGAAAGGGCATGTGGCTAGAGGAGAATGAATATCTTTCTGAAGTGTCCAAAAGAGGACCTTCTAAACCAAATATGGCCAATGACTTCAGTTAACTCTGGTAGTATAATACTCAAAAATTATCAGATCATCCAGATATTCAAGTCTAGGTGTGTTAACACATGCATTAAAAAAAAAAATAAATAACAACACTCTTTGCTTTGGAAGGGGCATTGTGGCAGATGGAGTATGACTGATAGAGCACTCAGAATTTGACATTTTAGGTTTTACTCCCTTTAAATAATTTCCTTTTGTAATCACTATATACAAGATTATGTCACAAGACCAAATCTGCTACAAAGTCTATGGAGTATCAACAGTAGAAATGGCAGAGAAAATAGAAATTGCAGATTACAAATATGCAGCTGTGGGAGGAACCCGAAAGTCACAAGAAGGTGAGAAAAAGGTATCTGAAAAAGATGATGCTGTATTACAAACTCATTTTCCTATTCAAACCAATAATTATCCTCAGTAAGACATAAGCATTGGAACTATGCCTCACAATCCATGTTGATCCTGCTGACTGGAATGAAATCTATCACTTTGTGAAGGGTATTTAGCATGTACCAATAACCAACATATTTTATAATGAATTTTTAAATGAAATTATGAAAGCTGTTTTGTTTGACAGTCAATGACATCTTTTACTGATCTTATAAAATCAATGGTATTCCAGTCACTTTTCTCATATACAGCTTTGTGAAAATATTATAACTAATCTGCACTTTGTTTTTCCATGAAATTTCTATGTGTGGGTCATGTTTGGGGTTTTTTTTAATTATGAATTTTTTATCAGTCATGTGCCACATGGACAAATAAGTGTACTGAGTCTACTACTGCATTCCGTGGCTATTTGCAGTACCAGCAAATAAGTAGCCTTCCAATTTTTCCCATACCCTCTTCCTTTGTACATAACACTGTTCTCAATTTCTTTAATCTCTCTGTGATAGTTTTGGCTGAGATGAGTTATTTTTAATAGCATGTAGTATGAGACTATGTTTTGGGTTTGTACTGGAAACAGTGTCAAAAATACAGAGATGTTTTTGTATTGCTGAGCAGCATTTACACCGAGTCAAGGCCTTCTCTGCTTCCCACCCCACCAGTGAGCAGACTGGGGGTACACAAGAGGCTGGGAGGGGACACAGCTGGGACAGCTGACCCCAACTGACCAAAGGGGTACTCCATATTTTGTGGTGTCATGCTCAGCATGTAAGGCTGAGGGAAAAAGAAGAAAGGGAGAATGTTTGGAGAGATGGCAGTTTGACTTTTCAAGTAACCATTACGTCTGATGCAGCCCAGCTTTCCTGGAGATAGCTGAAAACCTGCCTGCTGATGGGAAGGAATGAATGAATTCCATGTTTTGCTTTGCTTGGATGCACAGATTTTTCTGTACATATTAAACTCCATTCATATTGACCCACAAATTTTCTCACTTCTCAGAATTCTTCTGATTCTCTCCCCCATCCCACTGTGGGGGAGTGAGCAAGTGGCTGGGTGGGGCTTAGTTGCTGGGTGGGGTTAAATCACAAGAACCTCTTGAAGCAGAAGTTGTGAATAAGAGACAAAACCCAGCAATTTTTATTATCAGCTATTATATATCTTGCATAAAACGGAAATACGTTTAGCAAAAAATAGTCCTATATGTAGAACTTACGAATTTGTTAGTGATCTCCCTGGGCTGTGCTGCTACCCCAGGACCCCAGGGAAGAGACCAGGCCCCCTCCTGTCTTTGTTTCCCTAGCTGCCCAGTGTTGTGGGATTTCAAACAAGGACCATCTCCCAGGGCCCAGCTCGCTGAGAAATCAGGTGCTGCCTGATTGAATGATAAAACTACTTGGTATCTGTTTTGTGTTATGGCTTGATAGTTTTGTAGGCCTTAGCTCATCCTTTATGGCCTTGGTCTTTGTAGATAAGAGAAACTAACTCTAGACAAAGCAGGAACTCATTGTTAATAAAGAAAGGCTACCAGAGACAGACCAGACTGTGCAGTTCTGTGGTTAGCAGCCTGTGAGACGTCAACATTTTGAACCAAAGGTGAAAAGTACACTGCGAGGAAGACCGGGGACTTCCTCCAGAAGACCCTGTCCCACGACCACCAGATGGCAGTGCGCAAGTGCCAATGGGAGGAGACCTATGATAATGAGTTCCCGGAACTGATTATAATAATCCAAACCCATATAATGAATATGTAAACTCTGCTGAATAGGCATGATTTAGTGTAATAAATACTTGCTTGCTTTACACCTTGGTGTGCAAGCTAGGAGGAGCAATCCCCCTTGCACCCAGCGCTGCAATAAACATAGCTACTTTATAACTTTTCACAGGTTATAAAGTTTGTTTCCGCACATCATCAGTTCTTATCTTAGTAAGAAAAATAGAGGACATACAAAAAGATTTTGTTCAGAAAATCAAAGGAGAAGAAATGGGTGGGGGGACACTATTTCCTAATCTTTCACAGTCTTTTTTTACCAACTGCTAAGTGATATAATCTTCTTGACATCAAACAGAGATGTCCCACTTTTTCCATGGTCAGAAGGAAAACTGGATGAGGACAGTAAACTTATGGTGGTCAGACAACATGATCACGTTAGACTCTTGGCACTTTAAAACTAATGGAACCTGATTTAATAGATGCTTTCAATTAACACATTACCATGTGATTCAGGATTTACTATTTTACCTTTATCTTTTGAGCAGCTAAATTCAAAGGATTGACATTTCTCTCAAGTATTAAGCATGCAATACATTATTAAAAAAAACCACAAAACAAACAAAAACCAACCAAAAAAAAATCCCAAACACCTCACAAAAAAACCACAGTTGCTTACCAAAAACTTTATAAAGATGTGAAACACCTCAACAGAAAACTTTATTCTCTAGCAGATATAAGATATAACCAAAGGTATATGAGATATGATAAATTATGCAAAGTAAGAATAAGCAATTATGGTTCCCAATTTGCTAATCAAAATTAAAATATTTAGAGTTCATATATTTAACCATGCAGCTATCTATAAAGAATCTGCCTTAGGTACAGCAGTATCACCAACTTTGAATCTTCAAAATCCAGAATATGGAAACTTAAAAATAAATCATCATAACATTCTAAAAATACTAAGGTTTTAAAATGTATTTTGGGAACAATCTGTTTGCCTTACATTTTTTTTTAGTATTTGGTTACAGAAGGGTAATACCCACACACAGCCATAGTGGCAGAAGTTTGAATTTACTACTCAATGCAAAAAACAAAACAACAAAAACAACCAACCAAACCAAACAAACAAAACACACAAAACCAAAAAAAAAAACCCCACACAAAATAAAAGAAACACAAAAAAACCCCAATACATGACCCAACCCCACCAAAAAAACCCAACCAACCACAACCAAAAACCAACCAAAAAAAATGACAGAAAAATCAAGACTATAATTCGTCATTCATTTGAGAAGATGGGTACTTATGAAAAGTACTAAAACTCTGGATAGAGTCATGTAAAGCCCCATGTCTGAGGTAGCTACTCTGCACATTGCTAGAGGCTCTGCATGCAATCAACATAAGGAAATAGGAATTGTGAATGTGCGAGTCATTCAGCCTACCCTCAGTCCTCAAACTGCACATATTCTGCTCATTGTTAGGAAGGAAAAATAATGGCAGCGCAAATATCAATGTTGGAAGATAAATTAGAGGAATCTCAGTTCATGTGTCCACAACATTGTTATCACCTAGCTTTCAGTTCTGTAAGGACTGAAAACTCTAGAGGAATCATCTAAGCTTCTCACACTTTAAGGTATGCATGGCCTTATTCTTCTCAGTTTTGTACCATTCCTGTAAGCACAATCTGCAATTTTTTTTACAGTAAGTAGGAATCTTTTTTCCCATCAGTCCACTGCATTTATTTGAAGTCTGTTTAAAACAGGGATTCAAGATGGTGATCTAGAGTTACTGTGACTCAAGGTGACACAGAAATAGAAATCTGTGGGAATATTCAGGCTGTGTATGTGTACCAAACATACAAAAAGATATACAATATGTGACCAACAGGAGGAATTCAAAGTTTGTGCATTCTCGCAGAGCTGTAATGTCACTGAGATTATTATAGAGCCATAGCAGAACTGCTCATGTGAATAGAGCGCTGCAATAGATAAGCACTGACTTCCCAGGAAAGATGGAAAGAGGGGTAAATTGTGTTCTATGCTGATGACTCTCCACTACAGTCATCTACAGTCAACAGATTAAAGATTGGCCAGAAGGTAATCCTAAAGAAGGAGGATACATATGTCTAAACTCTGGATACTGACATGTAAAGTTCCTCATAGGCTGAAGTTGGAAGGAAGGCCAAAAAGAAGGGCCATGCTGGTGGATGGTTGTTACGGACAACTCAGGAAGAGAAAGTGAAAAAAACAAACTCTGAAATATTGGGAGACTCGGTTGCAGACCTTCATTCTCGTGGAAGAATTTAACATTCCAGCATTTTTGGTAAAGGCAACATAGTACAATAACAATAATGTGGATTTCTAGAGTGTGTTGGAAAAAAAAATAATTTGATGCAGCTACCACAGGAGTTGGTCTGATGGATCTGCTATTCATAAATAAGCAAGTAGTCATTAGGGATGTGACAGTCAATAGCAGGCTTGCCTGTAAGGACCATGAGATGGTAGTTTAAAGGAATAAAAGGAAGACAAGTAGCAAAATAAAACCCCTAGACTTTAGATTGTTCAGTGAACTGATTCAGAGGGACACCATGGTAGGTTGTGCTGAAGGGCAAATGGGCCATCAACAGCCATTTGACCTCCAACAGCAGCCTTTTCAAGCACAAGAATAGGCCCCTCTGATTGGCAAGAAAACAGGCAGATCCGGCTTAGATAAATGAGGAAATCCTAACCAAGCTCAAAAACAGAAAAGATAAAATAATAATTTCAAAATAATTTCGAATTAGTAGGAGCTGATACCCTTGGCTTATTATTCTGTACTCCAGCAGCATGTACATCGGCATTATAAGAACAGACCATTTCAAATTTGCATGGGTCATTTCAGAACAAAGAGCTTTCCCAAGCACATAAAATTTTCACTCTGTGAGGTCACTCAAGGTCTCCACTTGATTTGAAGTATTATAGTCATGCACAAGCTTTTTCCTTAGGTACTTGAGAAGGCTCGTGCTCTGGGCAGTCCTCAGAAAAAAAAAATAAATAAATTTCTACTTTCACCATGAATAGATTTAACTTGCATTTTGTTTTTTCTGACCAAGTCTTATATTTAGGCACCTGAAATGCAGTTCTACATCAGCTCCTCATCACAAAAAGAAAATACTCTTTTCAAATCAGCAGTTTATAGTCATATAGTTTGAATCTAGACAGGTCCTGCAGAGAAATAAATAGCATAGTAATCTCAATTAAACATTGATTTCTCCTTTCCCAGGAACACTGTACTCTCCAAGACTCATTATTGCTTTTTCCTTCATTCCGAAAAGAAATTGTTAATGATACTAATTAAGTGACACAAATGTCATTTCTACATTTTTGTTCCATTGCAGGACAGAAAAAATGCAACTGGAAAACAAAGACATAGCAATCTTAAAAAGAGTTTAGGGAAACCATTTGCAAAACAGAAATACTGCATAAAATTTAAGTGCAGTAAATCAAAAGGTGTTCTGATGAATGAGTTGACACAGGACATTTGTGACAGTTATGCTGTATTTTTCTGGTGAGAATCAGCCCAGGCAATGCTGTGAAACGGACATGTTATTTAACATATTGCCTTCAGTTCTTGCACTTGCAAGATAAAACAAAGTAAATTAGAAAGAGCGTCAGCTGTCAATTAATTTTATTTTCAATTATTTTTATTTTCATACATAATTAGTTTTATAATTCCCATAATATGCTTGAAAATTATATTTCTCTTTTCAACCTTCCTTAAATAAAAACTGAAACTGTTTTTCTACTGAAAGACTACTCTCTTGTTTCTAGTGGAAGGGAAGCAAAAGAGAAGCTTTTATGGCATATTCCTCCACTTTCCTTGGTATTAATCATGAGTGTTTAGCCACACAACCAAGACTTGTACTTCCTTTTTATAACATAGGTAGGTAACTGTGTTAAATTTCTTGCTTTGTTAGTATGACCTTACCTTGGGTGTATGAAATATTACAGCAAAGATATTTTGTTTTCTAGCAGTCTCCTCCAAAGTCTGAAAACTACTAGCTCATTCTCTTCAGTCTAACATCAACTGAAATTGCTTCAGGAAAGATTAGTCACTCATTCAAAGCCAACTGCAAAATAAGCTTGGTGTTACTTTGTATTGAGGCTTAAATATGTATTGCTTACAGGGTGAAAAAATTACTAATGATAAAAAAATGCAGATATAATTAAACACATATAAACACAGTTAAATGTTGATATGAGTTTAAAATATGATTTAAGCTAATGCTCTCTATTCTTAACACTGTAATCTTACAGTCAGTTCAGGGGTTCTCTCATGACTTTTAACTGCAAATTTAACTCCAGTATTGTTTTCTAAGGCATATGGAAGTGAAACATTAAGAACAGTCTCCAACAATAATCCTATGTACAGCCTGTCATCAGTGTGTGCTGGAAATATGGACACATTTTACCCATTTTATCTTGTAACAGCCTGAAAGGAAAAAAACCAAATCAACCTTGCTTGCTAGTTACAAAAACACTTAGAGAACAGATGTTTCCTTTGTTTTCCCTGTGCTGGTTTGTCTAGGAAGTTCAAAATCCACAGGTATTAATAATACAAGAATATAAAATACACAAATATACAAGTCATGGGGAATATAGAAAACCACAGGATACATTAGTACAGTATAATGCTTCCATAATATGAGTGAAAATTAGGATACTAAGAAAGTAATTGTTGCAGCAACTACAATTGGAGCACTAAGGATTAGCAGGCTATTAAGAAACTTCCTACGCCTAGCCAGACAAAGAAAGTTTATCTACAAAAAGAGATTTCTTAAACCAATAGGATTCTCTAGATGTAAAATAACTTCACAATTTTTATTTAGTATGCTGAATCATCACATTAATTAATTCCAAGAAAATTTCAATAACATTCTGGCAACTTGGCAGAACGTATCCCCTCTGGCCACAACCTAGACAGAATAGCAGCAACTATTGAATCAGGGGGAATACGCTTTTGCTGTCTGTAAAGCAAAGCACAAATCACATTCACCACTAGTTCACAGTTATCAAATACCTATCACACCCTATTCTTTCTGATACATGATCATGTAACAACCACAATCACGTTGGATTTAACATAAATGTCCAAGCAGAGGCCAGCAAAGGAGGAAGCAAACACCTTTTGAAGAGGAAGCCTGAGAAGAGAGATCACAGAAGACGCCAGGGTCATGTGAAAAACAGGCTATCTATGTAAAATCACCTCATCCACCAACAAAACGAAACAAAAATTTCATGAGTTTCAATAAGGCCAAATGCTGGGTCCTGCACTTGTGCCACAACAACCCCCAGCAGTGCTACAGGCTTGGGGAGGAGTGGCTGGAGAGCTGCCAGGCTGACAGGTGCCTGAACATGAGCCAGCAGTGTGCCCAGGTGGCCAAGAAGGCCAATGACATCCTGGTCTGCATCAGGAATAGTGTAGTAGGCAGAGCAGGGAGGTGATCATTCCTCTGTACTCAGCTTTGATTAGGCCACACCTCAAATATTGTGTCCAGTTTTGAGTCCCTCTCTACAAGGACATTGAGGTGCTGGAGAGGGTACAGAGGTGGGCTACAAAGCTAGTAAAGGGTTTGGAGCATGTGTCTTATGA